>CABFVX010001098.1:19811-74350 GCA_902151425.1 Timema shepardi
AAAAAAAAAAAAGAAGTGGTGACCACTCCATCAAGAAGGAAGAGGTCTCCTGTCTCTCTCCAAACAAAACCACGCAGTCTTATGAGTAGTACCGCCGCGGGCCGTGTTTGTACACAAACACACGCGCCGCCTGCTTTCACGCGTCGCCACGGTCACCTACTGCCCATGCGCGCGAGTGACAGTTCAGTGAGCTTCACCGCGAGGCAATAACGTCACGTCTTCTTGAGTAAGATGTTTATTTAAACCTATATCGGGGGCGCACGCGAATTAATATAAGGCTCATCTGGTCTTGTTTGCCAGATTCAAGGATCGAATTCCGGTTGGACGTACTAAAGGGGTTTTAACTAAAATGGTTTCTCACTCGTCCTCTAAACTAATGTGGATACACTTTATTTATATTCTACCCTCCGCATTCCTAATTTCATTAAATTTGTTTAAAATAATTATAGTAAATTTTTCAACGATATTTTACATACGCTTTTTGTTTTCACACAGCGAATTTTTATCCTTCCCATTTAACTACACTAAAAGGTTTGGGATGAGGACGATATAACTAAGAAGAAATACGCCCACATTTGCGTTGAAGGAAAGTGGGATACCATATGGGAGAAATCTCTCTCGCTACTTTCGGCAGGGAGTCGAACCTTAACTTAATCACCAACAATTCAGAATACATGATTTTGAGGCCTTAATTTGAGGAGGGATAATGCGTTAAAAAAAACTAGCTTGGATTGAGCTTCGGTTATAATTTCTCCCGTGATATCTCCATTAAAAACTTTATTTTCCTAAAACTTTGATACAATTGATCTATTAAATTTTACATAGGCCTACATGAAATTAAGTTTTTTTTAGCACCACGTCTCACTTACTACTTGTTAGGGCTACACGCATATGCTTACGCTAATGTGTTTGGGATGAGCTTACTTTAAGATAATTTACTTGCTCAGGTTAGGGAAGATAGTAACATAAAATGTAAGTTAATTTAATATAGTTGATGTTATGTTAAAATAATGTGTGGTATGTTATTTTAATTATATACTTATCATATTTCGTCCAAACCTTTGAAAATATATTTTTTAGATATCTTAGCCTACCTTCTATATCATTTTATTATGTAATCCATTCTAGAAATACTTTTACATTGTGAGATATATTCTTAGAACATGTCAATTTTAATACGTGTGGATCAATGCTCTATGATTGAGTAGACTTACTTTTTTCATAAAATATTTATGGCTAGTATAATTTGTAATAAGCGACTACAGTTAGGCTTTATGTCCGATCAGTGTGATCGATCAATCTATTTACTAAATAAGTCTCGAATTAAACGCAAATACAAAGGGAATTAAATATGTAAAACTGTAAGCCAAATAATAAAATCAATTTTACAATTACGTTGATGACTTACACAATATGGAAGAAAATTATGTAATTTTAGATTTAGAACCCATAGCATAACTATTTACTTTATATTGGTATTCAATTATTTATAATAAAAAAAAAATCGATATTTTAAGCGATATGATTTTTTTTTTCTTATTTCCCATGTAGGTGTGTGAATGAAGCAAAACAGACTAATTTAACAAAAATGGAACTCTCGTGTATTAGACCAATATTCCTTTTCTCTTGTCTGGTTATCTGCACTCTCATTTCTTCATCTGTGCTCTCTTACGAGCATGGAAAATCAAAGCCATACCAGCGACGCCAACGCACCGGACCCTATAAAAAACACGTGACGTCGCGATGCCACTACACCGCTTTCAGTAACGAAGAGGGTGACTCATCCTTGGAGACAAAAGTTCGTGAATCTGATTTCGTTTTCACCGGAAAAGTGACGAGCGAAATTCAAGACCCAGACTCATCGGGTCTTCAAAATGACGACCCGAGAGTCAAAGTTAACGAGACACAACGAAAACGTTTCCTCGTCAGGGTGAAGAGGGTGTTGAAAGGAGACTTTGGTGGTGGCAAGGAGGATGGCGTCGGGACCTTGGAGAGGTTGTTTTCTGACGAACATAAAGTGGTGCAGATCCGAGAAGCTGAAAAGGATGGAGTTCCAGTTTCTGGTTACGGTTGCTATAGAACCGTTAGAGTACATCACACGGCAGTTTTCCTGGCTAAGAAGAGTGTGGAGGCTGGAGGTGATTTGGATGAGGAAGAAGGAGGAATCGTGAATCTTCAGCTGATATCAGAACCGGTGCCGCTGACTCTTCACAACTTGGATAAGGTCAACGCTTTAGTCAAAGGTAAGGCACCACACTGAATAAAATATTTGTTTGTGATTTCAGATTGGGCACAATGTCAAGTCTTTTCATGAAAACCTTTTTACCTGGATGACAGTTAAAAAATCATATGTTTAGGTTTTGGTTTGCCAACACTTGTAAATGATCACTGTTTTGTTATAAATGTTTTTAATTACATGTTATATTAAAAATTTAAAATAACTTAATCTTAAATTTTTTCACAGTATTTCATTACTTTAATAAATTCTTTTTACCCAGTCCGAAACAATATTTTAAAAATAACTAAAAATACTTATTAGTTTTGAAATGTTATTTATTATGTGTAATAAATATAGTGCATACATTAATACCGGCATCGTATTTACTTGGAAAAGAGAAACTACTTGTCATCTTTTATATATATAATACTTTATTTTATGACTATTTTATCGTATTTAGAAATATTTAACTGAATAAAATATTTATATACAATGCTTGGGTGTAGCATTGTAAATAACTTGTTGGCGTCATGTTAAATCATATGTTTTAAATTAGTCGGTTGCCATTTTGAAGCTATATTCGGTAGACTTGTGAAAGTGTTATGAATAATAATTATTTAAGTGGAATAAAACGATAAATAAGCTTTGTACCTGACCTCAAATAAATATAAATAACATTGGTCTAAATTACTGTGGTTAACTATCGAATGTATACATTACAGTTATTCAAAGTGACAGTTGTCAGCTATTGGCGTAGGGATACATTAGATACCATTTCTAGTAACTTTTTGAGCTGTCATACAAGTAAACTAAGGTCGAGAATGTACTTTTATGTTATCAATCTTGGTTTTAAGAAATATCCTTGGCATCTAAACTAGAACTTTACCTTTGTACGACAATGCTCAGTTCACCAATTATCAAATTACTATTTGCAGTCAGTTCAAGACGACTCATTGAAGATATAAGAGAGAAATCTTCAGCTATAAAGTAGTCAATTTATGTAAAAATAAAAATTCGCTCTCCACTCCCACCTCCCTGTGTAACTGAAGATTACTTATTTTCAATAATCTTTCATAAATATATTTGCGCACACAATGAGCCTGGCTAGCGAGTTTGAATCTAATTGCTGGAAACAAGTTTCAAATCAAGCCTGAGTATCTATGTGAGCATTTTTATTACTGTATTTAAAAAAAAATCTGAATGATGTGGTATTTTATTCAAATTCATCCTCTTAATCCAGAAAATATAAATATTGTGTTGGGTACTAATATTAAGTTGAAATAATATGAGCAAAAATCCCGTAACAGTTCACCCGTATAGGATTCGAACCCCGACCTCCACGTCACCGGATACTCAGACTAGACAAGAATAACGCCTTTGACCATGTGCTCATCGCTACGGGTGATTTGGTAGTATATTGATGTTTACATACAGGGCTATAATTTAAAATATTATAAACACTGTGTATGGAAATATTACACACTCAATGCCAGGAAGAGAGGGTTGGAATAATTAAAAAAAAGTTTGGAAAGCTGTAATTAGGAAAAGGTAGACTCCAGTCTAGTCAAGGCTTTAAACGAGCCTAGCTTTCACTTAACCTAACATAAAACTAACACACACACACTCCCATAAATCAGTGTGGGTGGATAAGGGGACCTAGCAGACATGGGAATTTCTTTCCTGACGCCATTACCCTCTGATCTTATACCCCTTATGAACAGTTTTTTTTATGAGTTCCCTATTTTCCTAATTTTCACTTAGGAGGAACCTTATACTCGAACGGCACTGTTTATCGGGGCAAATTAATGGATCTAAGCACACCTTTTAGTAGCCTAGAGAAAAAACAAAACACAAACACACAAATGAATATCTAAAAAAAACAACTTCAGTTATTATAAAGCACCATTTTGATTAGCATCAAGAAAAGAAAAAAAGTAAAGATGATTGTAGCACTTTTATAACAATCTTGGCCTTGTTACAATTAAAACAATATCAAAGTAGGGTGACCTGGTGGTCTAGGGGTAAGGTGTCAGACTTTTATGCTGGCGGCCGGGGTTCAATCCTCGGTCCCGGCAAAGATTTATCTGATTACCAAACCCTTCCTTCACCTCTGACAAGACATCTTGTGAATGTGAGGAATGCCAGGCCTNCCCTACCATTACACATTAGCGTAAGTGCGTATAACCCGAACGGGTAGTAAGACACAGTGCTAATAATAATAATAATAATAATAATAGCAAAGTAGTATCTAGTCCAGCACCTTAGCTCGGTCGGTAGAGTGTTTACCTACTGAGCTAAGAGTCCCGGGTACGATTTTCGACATGGGTCTATCCTTTCACATTATTAAATTAACGACTGGATAATGACTATCATGCCCGTCCTAGTTTTAAGATAGATTATAAGGGGGACAGGCTTAGGCAACCGGAAACATATATGACTGGAATAAAAAAAATTGACCCACGCCATCGGCTGGAAACAGTATTATTATTATTATTATTATTAACACCGCGTCTTACTACCCGTTCGGGTTATACGCACTTACGCTAATGTGTAATGGTAGGGTGTTTGTGAGATCAAATGGAGGACTTACAGTTTAACGTGGAATCCGAACCACGGTGGAGGCCTGGCATTCCCCACATTCACAGGTTGTGCCCTGGAAACAGTAATGGATGTAAAAAAAAGTAATATCGACAAATATATATATATATATATATTAATATGTTTTATTCTTCTACCTACAATGGTGGTAACATTGTTTAAGGCGTCATGCTCACCTTTAATGGGATGTCAATGTTCGAATCCTGACCGAGTAGATTGGTGTGAGGATTCTAATTATCTCTCCATATTCTCATCTTTATTGCTTAAATTAATTCATCAGTTATCCGCGTGTTAAACTTAAAATAAAAATAAAATACGTATTTCACTCTGTTTACATTACAGGTATATCTACAAAGGCCAGTTATTCCCATGCTTATTTGCCCTCACATTAATTATATGATCGTAAAATTATCGGAGTAGGCGGTTGTTTTAGTGAGACCTTTTTTTTTTCTGGCGTCTACTGCACAACAGAAATAATTGCGCAACTGTTAAGTGGATTTCACACTCAAACCTAAGCGAGAAAGATCAGTAACGTGGCACTAAATGTGCACATTAAACGTCAGGTTCTGCAATATTTCTCTGTTGGCCCTACCCACTTGACCTTTCTTAAATTGCTGGTTTTGGATTTTAACCACACAAGACGTTTGAGAAAATAAAGGTTGGCTATGTTTTTAAAATTAAAATTCTGGGTAAAAAGGTTTTTTTTTAAAAGCCGACCCTTTAAAAATTAATTTATTACAAGTTTCTTTAAATGTCGTGAGTAAATTAACCCTCCCAAATATGAGGAAGTTAAATAGTACTCACATAATATTGTCTTGGTTGAAAAGCATTAATTAATTATTTTGTAGATATATAAAATATAACTGTCAATCTATGTAATTGTATACCTAAGTTAGTAACTCGCTTGGGTGGCCGCGTGGTTTAACGCGCTACTCTCGTGCTATAATAGGGTGCAGGAGATGGGGAGATTGGGGTTCGATCCCAGTCGGGTGCACTGAGGGTGGTTTTCCCTAAATGCCTTCTCACTCTTCGTCCACGCAAATGAAGGTGCATTTTATCTAAACTAAACCTTCTCTATCCCTAAACCATTAGTATAATTATTACTTAAGCATAAATCCCGAACGGGTAGTAAGACGCGGTGCTAAAAAAAACCTCAAATACAGTACATTAATGAACAAATTTGATAGTGTAGGATCCTCGGTCCCGGCGCAGATTTATCTTATTACCAAACCCTTCCTTCACCTCTGACAAGACATCTTGTGAATGTGGGGAATGCCAGGCCTCCACCGTGGTTCGGATTCCACGTTAAACTGTAGGTCCTCCATTTCATCTCACAATCACCCTACCATTACACATTAGCGTAAGTGCGTATAACCCGAACGGGTAGTAAGATGCGGTGCTAATAATAATAGTGTAGGAATAAAGGGTCACATTTATTTTAAGAATGTATAACGAAAGACGGTTTGAAACCTCATCCTCTGGATTGGAGCTCTATGGCTTTTTTGAGATCAATGTAGACTCAAGGTATCAAGTTTTTCTTTATCTATTCACAATAAATTTCACAAAGTTTGTAGAAGAAATTAAAGTGGAAGTCTTTATTTTATACGAATTCTATTTTAGGTATCAATATATAGAAATACACCAAATATATTATTTTATTTTTCTAAGATTAATTCATGTTCTTCGGATATTATCACAACAAAATACACAAATTTTCAATAGCGAGGTCATTATATATATATATATATATATATATAACTAGCTGATTACCAATTCTTCATACGGGATGTACTTTATAATATGTGCCCATATATAAGAAACCTTAAAAGTTGGTCAAATGAGAATCCGATAGTCGGATATTGATAAAAATAATAATTTAGCACTGCGTTTTACTACCCGTTCAGTTTATACGCCTAAGTACTAATTACGCTAATGAATTAGGAATTGGGAAGGCTGAACTTGGAGGAAGTTAACCCACATTTGCGTGAAGGGAGAGTGGAAAGCCATTTAGGAAAAACTACCCCCAGTTCTCCCGACCGAGATTCGAACCTCAATCTCCCCTTCCTCGGCAGTCTCACTCTACACGAAACTAGCGCGTTAAACAACCACCCCACCGAGATGGGTCGCTCTGAATTGGGAATGAAAAAAAGTTGATTTAGGTGGGGTTTTTTTTGCCTTTGTACGGCTTGTTTATTTTAATGTTGTACATTTTACTGTTCATCCAAGCTCTCCACAACTTACAATCGTTAATATGAGGACGCAGATCGGAAAGGTGGAATTTTAAGGAAATGCAACCGAGTTTTCTTTGAGAGAAGACTATCATTAGTGTAAAATTAATTACTTTACTTGACCATTGATTTGACAAATGGTATTGTGAAATACAGTAAATAGCTTTTGCATGATATGAATTAATAGTTAATTTGACGTTACGACTTGATCTTTGAACCCCCTATCCAAGATCAAGGAGTGAAGGGAGGGGGTGAATACAGGTCAAGTAGAACTTAATTCCTAAAAGTATTTAATATGTGTGTAATGTTTATCTTACTAGCAATATGTTATTTTATTGTTTCTAGGCTTGGTATAATCTACTTTATAGTATTATTTGTGTTTTTCAAAGTTATCATTCCTGTGCTATTACATTCCAATTTTCATTGAAAGTTCCTTATCTGACAGAAAATTTACGAGATTACCTTCACGTATTCATACGTCAAGTTATGTAATCTTCACGTGTCATATATCATATATATATATATATATATATATATGAATAAAAAAGTAAAATATAATCTATTTTGGTGGCAAAAAACATGTTTGTATTTTCTAAAAGACACTTCCTAAAATATTTGGATGGTCTCACCCTACATTTAGAAAGTTTGTGAAAAATATCGCAGCTGTGTGATTAAAACTGGGGAACAGGAGAGGAATTAGATTAACTCACATTAAATTAGCGTTCCCTCGATTACTATCAAATTTTAAATGCCCACATTAAAAAATATATAAAATGCTTCAACAAAGATTTGTATTAGTTCGAACACTCGTTTAAGTCCAAGTACGTTATTTATATAGTAATGCTTTTAAATAATAAATACTTTAACATCAACTTGCATTCAAATTGTTATTACTAACATAATTTGTTTACAATTGCAAATACATTTTAAATACAACTCCTTTTACATGCCTTTAATACTCTAAAAATTTGGGAGTTCAAAATATAATATCAATCAGTTGAACGCAAAATGTAAGTTAAGCTACTTACTATAAATAAATGTACATGCTTGTTATGCCATGTAGTATTACTACTACTACTACTATTACTGCTACTAATACTATTATTACAATAATAATAATACTATCCACTTAGGTAGCTGATTAATCTAACGCTTTTTACTCGCAGTAGACTAGACTGCCGATGACGGTAAAATCGAGGTTTGAATCTCAGTCGGGTGTACTGAGGGTGGTTTTGCCAAAATGGTTTTCCACTCTCACCATATTCGGATGCGAGTACACTTCCTATTAATCCCTAAAGCCCTTAGCGTAATTAGTACATAAGTGTATTACCCGAACGGATAATAAGACGTTGTGTTAAAATAATAATAATATATATATTATTACATATAAATATATATATACAGATATATAAATTACTCTTAAATTTAAATATCTACTTATATTATAATTACATAGAAGAGATGTCTGGATTGTATTTAAGTATCTCAAATATGAGATTCTATTTCTTCATTATCTTATAGCTTATATAACATTTTAAAAATAATACTAAACTAGGCCTATGTATCAGTGAAACTCAACGTTTCTAATGCTAAGCAAAATGCTAGAGCTCTTTAACAAAACGTATAGACAATTCACAACACTCCCACAACTATTTACATACAAATGTATATTATAATAATACAGGATATCCCACTTTTAAAAATAAAGTATAATAGAGTAGAGACATTCTCCACAAGTTTCGGATTCATTTTTTTGGCACAAAGAAATAAAAGTTGCAGTGGTTAGTTTATAATTTTACTCCGTGTTTAACATGATCATTATAATTTTAAACGTCAAAGTGTTTCAAAGAAAGAAAAAAAAGATTTAAAAAAAACAAGTTTAAATAATTAAACAAAAAAGGACTCGAGGTGTACGAAACACGGTACGAAATTGCTGTTAATATCAGGCTATTATTTGAAAATTAATGAACGTTAGAAGATTATCTTGTTGGTATCTGTTGAGTGTGGAAGCTTCAGGAAGTTTTGATTAACACCTTGCGCAGACGTGCGGCCCGTGGTGCTATTAGTGAGGTGTCACGTTTCTCCTCTTCGGTGATACCTGCTGGTGTTTGTAACGTGTTAATAATGTGGCCGAGGGAATACACGGTGGCTCACTCACCTACATCTGTACGCTCTGTTGTGGTAATTTCTGAACCCCTTTTCAAACAGTTATCCGCTTACCAGCACCACTGATCGAACAATCTAATACTTGGTTCACACGTTCGCCCAAAATAGAAAGCAGAATTTGCTTGAGTGGCGCAACAATTCACACGCTAGAAGCAATGCATGTTGAGCCATGTTTTAATTCCTAGTAGATAAGTATATATTTTATATCACTCTCCCGATAAATGTTTTAAAATTATAAAACTGTGTCGTGGTACAATTAATACAATACATCGACACACACGATTTACATTAACGTGTTATTTCAAATCCCCTCAAATCAACCAACGAAGCTGTCTGCTGGCTTCTGGCGCTGTAAAATTAGCATACGCACTGATTTGAGATGGTTGGTTTTGAGATTTGATTGGTTCTACCGTGCCGAACATCTCCGGCAGAGTGGACGAAGTAGAGAGAAGTTGAAATTTATCAGAAGAGCTCGTGCCGATGAGGTGTGAATCTTATGATTGGCTCATAGCTAATCACTTGACCACGTTTATGTTCTGTGCTCATTTTTCGACAAACGTTTGAATTCATGGTAAGGTAGCTATATAAAATCCGCGGGCTTCTTAAAGAAGACCCTTAACCTAACTTTTTGCTGCTCATGAGAGGTCAACATAATTTAAAAGGGTTTTTGTTAATCCACCCAGAACGTAAAATTTTCTGGTTTTTCACAACCCGATTTACAGATGAAGCTAATTGTGATCTTCAATTTAACTTTAAATTAAAGGCAACATTTTCATTATTTCTCCACTAGAGTTTTATACAATTTACTTGTTTAAGGAAATGGCAGCTTGCTACAATCATATAATTTGGAACAGTCCAATTAATAATTAAGTAGACTTTTCCAAATTACATGATTGTAGAATGCTTCCATTTCCTTAGACAAGTAATTTGTATAAAACTATAGTGGAGAAATTATGAAAATTTTCACATAATATATGAAAAGTCATCTTCTTTGATGAAACTGATAAAATCAAGGGGTGATTCCCATCTCACTAATGAATATTTGGAAGGAAACATGCGATTTTTTATGTCCAACATTGAACCCGATATTGACAAACTAATAAAAAACAGTGTTAATTTTCTCACTAGGCTTACCTACCATAAGTAAACAGTAATGGCAGTCTATTTATGTTTTCTTTTTTGAAAAAATTTGCGTTCTTTAAAACAAATAAATATAGCGCAATTGTGTGTTTGTTTTATTAAAGTATTTCTTTATAAATAAGAATATCCATATTGGAATCTAATAGCTATTGCTTATGTGACCTCAAACTTTTTTTTTAGGAATGACTTGTTTTTAGTATCAATAGTCTATTAGAGCTAGTTTATTTAAGAGTATCTGTATAGGTTTTAATTGATAAAATTAGGATAGAGGAGAAAAGTTGGTTAGGTGGTTGGTGAACTGGGGGGTACGGGGAGTTGTCACGTGGCCCAACATTGGTCAGTTAAAGTAAAAATGACCCTCAGTCTTTAAAAGGTTTTGCAGCCCTGGTATAAGGCGTCACTCTCGTTTTAGACTGGCCTGCTGAAGACGGGGCGATCTGGGCTCTAATCCCGGTTGGTTATACTTAAGGTAGCTTTTCCTTAAATATTCTCCCCCTCTATTTCCACGCAAATGGGGTTAGATTACCTCTAAAATGCTTCCTTACTCATCCCTACCACTTCCAAGTAGTTATCATATATTCGTATACAGTTAGTAAGACGACGCGGAGATTTAAAAAAAATTATCCGCTTCTCACTACATTCCAATATTCATAGAAAGGTCCTTTTATTTTTTTAAAAAAACAACATTTTTCGCGGTCAACATTGATAACATTTGTTTCTTTTATTGGTTTTATTTTATATATTAAAGTGGCCGGTGCAGATCACATTATCTGACGTGTGAAAACGTGAAATAAGATTAAATGACTTTTATATCTGTAAAATAAGGTTATTTCCATGAAAACTATCTTGTACGCGTCCAGTCTAGCGGACAAATATTTTATGGGTTATGAATAAAGAAGTATAAATTTAGAGAAAGATTACTCGTATTACCTAGGAGGATGGGTGGGAAATTATTTAGAGAAATAATACCTCTGTGCCCCTGGCCTGGATTAAAACCCTGACCTATTCATATCCATCAAACATTACGTTTATTTTTACTACATCAATATCCTGGTAAGTCTTTTTGACAAAACTGTTGGATCTTTTTACTACAATTATATAACGTGGACTCTCTGAATTAATTATTGATAATTTAACAACAACTAGTAGGCCTATTAATTAAAACTGTAGAAATAATATACTATCAATATTTTAGTTGTAAGAATGACATAGTAAATTATTGATTCTACGCACTGTATAAACTTCCTCGCTACTTTATATAAAAACGAAAATGTTTACCATTCAAAATTCGTAGGATATGAAGGGTTACAAGGGGGAAAGATCCATTTTAATTATATTTGAATTAGAGCTTCCACCTTTTAGACAGTCATTAAACCTTACTAATGCACTTTAGTTTATGGTTAAAAGAAGTCTCTGTCATTTAAATTAATTAAAAAAAAAAGTTTTTCCTGGGGTCCTTTTAAGGTTTAAGATATGAAAGTCGTTCTGGAAAATGTTTCTATTGTGAGTTTCACACCTTTTCTCCTGTACCTTTCATAGGGGAAGCGCAGAAACATTTAACCAAAGAGCATAAATGAAATAATATTGGCCAAAAGTAACATCTTTGTTCATAAAAGAGCATAAAAATCCATTTATCAAACCTAGATTTAAAATATATATATACCTATTATAAATCTCTGAAACAATTAGTCTTATAAAAATATATTGCAGATAAAAATGTTTAGTTTAAAAGTACTACACCTTTTCAATAATAAGTTGTTTATCTCAAAGAGTTTTGGAGATTTCATCAATATTTGAGATATCCACTTGGTTAAGTAGCCTCCAATTTAGTTTCATGTGAAAATTTGATGAGGCAATTTGTTTGTAATTTTAAACAATGCCTATATTCGAATTTAAATCAAACTAGTTAGAGCCGATTTTGAGAAAATTTGATTATATACTCTTTTGGCCCTAAAGTAAAATACTTTTAGTTTTAGGGTTGGCTATCTAGATTCAAAAAATTCTTGATGGAAACTTATAAAACCTTAAATACCAATCTTGAGCTCGATCATTAAAATGGTTTATACTCAAGACTGAGATATACACACACACACACACACACACACACACACACACACACACACACACATACACACACACATACATATACACATACACATACACATACACATACACATACACATACACACACACAGCATCAGGTCATGAAACGTTGACATTTACCAAATTCTTGAATAATATTTTTTTACGATCACAATACTTCTCTCTCCAAGGAGTAGAGAGAAATTAAAAATGTTACTCACTAAAACATTCTGGTGATGATTATTGTCCTAGTAATTTATAATAAGTAATCGTTTTAAAATAATTATAACTAGCAGTGTTGGGTGACCTGGTGGTCTAGGGGTAAGGTGTGAGACTTCTGTGCTGGCGGCTGGGGTTCAATCCTTAGTCCCGGCACAGATTTATCTGATTACCAAACCCTTCCTTCACCTCTGACAGGACGTGTATTAATCACATCTTGTGAATGTGGGGGAATGCGAGGCCTCCACCGTGGTTCGGATCCCACGTTAAACTGTAGGTCCTCCATTTCATCTCATAATCACCCTACCATTGCACATTACCGTAAGTGCGTACAACCCGAACGGATAGTAAGACGCGGTGCTAATAATAATAATAAACTAGCAATGTTGTTGAAACACAGAATTAAATTAATTTGTTACTAACAGTATTGCGAGCACTAATTTTAAAATATTATTTTATACGTATTATTACGAAAAAAAAAAGTTTTGAACAATATTACTCCAACAGTGTTTTAGTGAACACATCTCCACTTTTTACTGTTCTATTCTCACAATTACAATTTTGATTGCGTCTTTACTTAGCAATTAATTTTAATTAAAAATATCAAACTATCAAGAATTTAAATTGTGCCTAATGGGGACAATAGATGTTTTCTCTGATTTGACCTATCATATAAGAACGCAACTTACAAACTAACTACATCTTACCCGCCTCGGTGGCGTAGTTGGCTAACGCGCTTGTCGTGTTGTGCCCGACTGCTGAGGACGGGGAGATCGAGGCTCGAATCTCGGTCGGGTGAACTGAGGGTGGTTTTTCCTAAATGGTTTTCCACTCTCCCTCCACGCAAATGCGGGTTCACTTCCTCTAATTCAACCTTCCCAATTCCTAATCCATTAGTGTAATTCGTACTTAAAGCGTATAACCCGAACAGGTAGTAAGACGCGGTGCCAAATATTATTATTATTATTAACTACATCTTAGACAGACACATAACACACTCCTTTGCTCGTCAACCGTTGCAAAAGAAAATGTGTTGAAACGTAGTATTTCACTGGTCAAAACACACTCTTGTCCTTTAGTATAAAGACTCACATGAAGATAGGCTCTAGACACGGTACGTATCCCGTGTGCTTAGCATACATTAATATATATAAAAATAACCAAGAAAACAGTTTCAATAGAACGTAAATAAAAATCAAGAAATATAAATTCTAATAAAGAGAGAGAGAAACTCAAATTCAAATGAAGTCTTTATGAGTGAACCGTTAAAGCTTGTAAGTCAAGCCCATAGAGGTCTTCTAGTTTAAAGGAGATTTCCATAAATGGGACTTGAATGAGTCTATATATGCCTTGTACACATACTAACGTGAAACATATCACATGTATAAGATAAGGAATGGAATGCTTAGTATTCCATGCTGGCCTCCTTATTATACATATAGTTAAAACACGGTAGGAACAACCTCTAATAGGATAAAAAAGTGTTTTTTTTGTCAACATTGATCACGTGAGTTTACGTAAGAATTTATGAAAGAAGTTTTAGATTACAATAGCTTGCAATGAAAGATTTTACCCTACACCATGAAGGGAGAGGAAGGTATTAGCTTGAGTGGTTTTGCAATATATATTATTATATTTCAAATATCACACACATATATATATATAATATATACAATGAGTTAAGCTTAGTAATGAGTATATTTGTTTCCTGCATGCTGTCATTTATTTCCATAAACATTTTCTCATTCGGGCGTTCGTTATACGTTAAAAAATCAAGATTACCTCTCGATTTCTTTGTTTGAGAGTCAAATACTTGTTTTAATTTTCCAAACCCATCATATTTGAACATAACTAATAGTGAACCGTCGTTTTTCTTACAAATAGAATAAAATATAATTTAAAAAGTAAAACACATAAAAAGTCTGTAATTTTTTTTGATGTATTAATATCAAGTGATGGTATTATAAACCAACAAATTTAATCCTGAGCAATAAATTTAAATCTAAAATTAAACTACTTGAGGCCTTTTACTATTTTATTAAATTTGACTATCTTAGGTTATAATTACAAATTAAGATTTTTGTATTAGTAATACAAATAAACAGTGGTCGCGTCACGCGCATCATCTAATTGATTCTATTTCGATCTCAGATGTGTCAAACAATTTAGTATTTAATTATGGGCTCACCCCCGTACTCAGATAGTGCTGTTACTATCTACAATGCCAGGCTTATATGTATTATTTGGTGTGTGGATCAAGTTGGTGAGGCATGTGATAATTTTATTCTATCTTGAGAAAATGAACTTTAAATAATATGTATGTCAATATAATTTAATTTAAAATACAACAATTTAAAATAAGAATTAAATAAACATTAATATATGGGTTATATTTAATTAATTCATTGCATATTGATATCTATGAAATATGTTTAATTAATTCTGAAATAACAGTTCCAAGGTTTAATTCCGAACGAAGAGACCACACAGGTTTATATTTATTTATATGTCATCACTGTGGTTTTAGATTAAATAGATCAACAACGGATCTAATTTTTACTATCCACTTAATATTAGAAAAAAAAGTGGTAATACAACAGATTGGTTCATTAATTATACATAGATTTTTAAAACAATTCAGTTAAAAGAAATAAATTATATTACATTTTAGTTAAGTTTGAGATACCCAAAAATCTTGTCGAGCTAACTGACTGATACACTTGATAGGGCACGGGTTGGATGTCATCAGATACTTTCGAAATAAATAATGGGTTGAAACAAGGAGATTCACTTTCCCCATTTCGTTTTAATCTATTCTTAGAGTATGCTATTAGGCTAATACAAGGGAGTAGGAAAGGGCTGACAATAAAAGGTACAATATAATTATTAGGATATGTGGATGGTTTAGCTTTGTTGGGCAATAGTAATGAAGCTGCTGTAATAAATGTAGACATTGTATTATAGCTTGATAAAAAAAAGGTTTAAAATTGATCGCTGAAAATACTAAGTACTGTAAATAGGCTAATCACACAGAGACCACAGATTGGGGTCGTTTAAAATTTAGAGATTACTGCGAACAACATATCATTTGACAGGGTTTATGATTGTAAATATTTAGGAACAATTTTAACTAGAAATACAAATATTAGATTGGAAATTAGGAAAAGAATACAGTCAGGAAATGCAGCCTTTTACTCGGTCAGCAAGTTGTTGACATATCGCCTGCTGTCCAAGAAAGTAAAAATAATAATATATAAAACTATAAATTTACCGGGTGCTCTCTAAGGATGTGAAACGTGGTCTCTTACCTTACATGAAAAAAAAAAATTTACGGTGTTCAAAAACAAGGTGCTTAGGAAGATATTTGGTCAAAAATGGGATGAGGCTACTGGGTATATAAATAATATATATAGCTTGGTCACGTCTCACGCAATTGATTTTTTTACACACAGTCATGTTTTCTTCTTTTGTAATTGTTACTTTTATAAATGCTTTAAACGAAATGGACAATTAATTAACTTAAATTAAAATTTGAGTTTCTTTATTTTAAAATAATCAAATTTGTGTTTATTTAGCTTACAACCAAATTCTAAAGTCCACCTCACTGTGAGAAGAACCAAATTTTCTCATTAGAGATCCCTTGTAGAACAACTCCTGAAAATCTTTGACCATGGCTAGTATTTAAAAAAAAATTAGTCCCTAAATAACAATACTAAAGTTGTAGTAATAAAAAAGTTAACTAGTAAACGAGACTAAACCAAATGTAACATATTCTGTTGTATTTAGTTGCTCCTGTTGTGGTTCATGTCAGAAAGCTTGCTACACTGAGAACATAAATTAGTTTTGATTGATTGTTCTGGGTTCATTAAGGGGGAAAAAAAATGTTTTCAAGCCCTGAAGGAAACTAAAGTAACTGAGCCAGAGAATCGTAGTGGGGCCCATTTCCCCCTGTCAAGAGACATTAGGAGCATTTTGAACGTTGAGGAATATATACGACACGGAAATTAAGAAGTCAGTTAAAATGTAGGTGTTACCATTCTGATGACAGCCTTTCAGGAGCTCTAGTAAATATTTCTATTTTTACTTTCAAACATAATTATTTTCTTGTCGGTGGGAATAATATATCTTGCCATCGTGAAACCACATTTATTTGAACCTGGATGTTTCTAGATTTGGTATTACTCTGTCTACTCATTTAATACGTTTTATTTGATAAATGTACAAAAATT
This sequence comes from Timema shepardi, assembly GCA_902151425.1. Lineage (NCBI taxonomy): Eukaryota > Metazoa > Arthropoda > Insecta > Phasmatodea > Timematidae > Timema > Timema shepardi. Next base: position 36,692 of record CABFVX010001098.1, read on the forward strand.
TTAAAAAATAATTAATAACTGATTTTTTTTCAATAATTTAGTATTTTTCAAGCTATATGCCAATAGAATAAAACAACAGTTCAAACAAATATAATTTAAAACCCTTATAATAAAGATTATCCTAATTATTCATGGATAAAATTACTTTCCCTGAAGAGAAACGTTATCAAGTTTGATTCTATCAATATTATTATGTTATGCATATTAATATATGTAATAATACATATTTTATGCATAATTATTTTAATATATGGCAGTTTTAATTTTAGTTCTAATGTTTTTTTATGTAAATTAATATATATTAATATTGTATTACTTATTTGAAAATATTGTTTTAAAATCTAAAGTTTTATTTATTCTTTAAAACTTGTAATATAATATTTTGAGACTATATTCGTAATGCAAATTAATTTACAATATTTCTGATAGAGGGAATATGTTGTACGGTTAGTGAGATAATACAAGCTAAGTGAACCAGGTCCGATTCAATAGATACAAATAAATTTGCATTTCGTTTTATCACCAAAATACTAAAATTCATGCAACTGCGATGAGGGTTAAAGTGCTCAATGTGCTTCGTTATTTTAAATTAGTTCTTAAGTCGATGGTTAATTAGTTGACTTTAAATATTTAGGAATAACTTCAACTAGCAATAACGATAGTAGAGTAGAAATTTGAAAAAAATACATTCGAAAAATGCTTGTTGTTTCTTTGTCAGTATGTTGTTTACTTCTCGCCTGTTGTCAATAAATATATCTCAGAATATACAAAATAATAATTTTACAGTTTGTGCTCTATGAATGTGAAATTGGCCTATTAAGAAAACATATTTAGGGTGTTTGAAAACAAGGTGCTTGACCAAATATCTTCCTAAGATAGTGAATAATGGAGGAGGTTACATAATGATGCGATACATACCCTTTACTCATCATAAGACATTGTTAGAATAATCGAGTCTCGTAGATTAAGGCGGCCAGGACATACAGCGTGAATGGGAGATTCTAGAACCTTGTTCATTGTACTGGCTGGCTAACCCAATGGGAAGAGACCATTGGAAAGACCTAGACGCAGATGGGAAGATAAAATTAGACCGGATCTGAAAGAGATAGGGTGTAATGAGGTGGACTAGCTATATCTAGCTACAGATAGGGGGGGTAGGTGGCGTACTTTTTTAAGTGCAGCAATTAACTTTCGAGTTCCTTATGTCGTAAAGTAAATAATTCAAGAAAAATAACCATACATTTATAAAGTACGTTGCAAATTAATTAAAAATGTTGTGCGTAATAATCTCTATCCACATATAATCTAGTACGTAAAAGTAGGTTTAGGAACTTTTTTAATATGTTAAATTTGTTTTTAAATTACCGCGTCTTACAATTTCTTCAGGATATACACATATATAATAATTATTCTAATGGTAAAGGGATGAGGAAGGAAGTGTTTTAGAGGTACTCTACCCGCATTTGCGTGGAAGGAGAGTGGAAAACCTTTGAGGAATAATCACCCTCAGTAGACCTGAATATGCGTAGAACCCCGATATCCCCGTGTTCGGCAGGCCAGTCTAAAGGCCGATTCACACAGAAATCTAAACTAAGCTAAGCTATGCCTTGCTACGCCACGCTATGTTTTTTCCTATTGCTGGCCTGACAATTTTTCCACCTCCAATCTTGAGCCATATTACGTTGCGCATGCGCATAACGCAAATTTGGCTCCGTGTTGAACAGGCGACGTTCTGTTTTGGTGAAAATAACTGAAGAAGTGTTTCAGGTTGGTTTTCAGTTTGTTTTACGTGTACTTAAGTAATATTCTATTTAGGTTTTATATTTAATAAATGTTTTCTTAAATTAAAATGGAAGCGCTAATTGAGCAAGTAAAATCTCCACCTTCTAAATTTTCTTCATTTTTCAAAACAACTGCTAACCGCAGCATCTTTTATTCCTCAGTATTATAACCTGAACTCAAACAAGATATTTTGGAGAATTCCATAACTTAACTTCACTGTAGCAGAGCAGAAAGAAACAACCCTGAATTCTTGAGTGAAAAGAGGGACCATGACCTAGCTTAGCTTAGCATAGCAATGAGTGTGAAACCAAATTGACAAAGTCTTAGCAGAGGACAGCACAGCACAACATAACTAATCATTTTGTGTGTATCGGCCTTAACACGAGAATGACGCCTTAGGCAATTTGACCACTGACGCGGGTTTGAAAATGTTAATTTACAATAAAATAGGGTAATATGCATTACTTAATAATAATAATATTTAGCACCGAGTCTTTGTACCCGTTCGGGTTATACGCTTTAAGTACTAATTACGTTAATGGATTAGGAATTGGGAAGGTTGAATTAGAGGAAGTGAACCCGCATTTGCGTGGAGGGAGAGTGGAAAACCATTTAGGAAAAACCACCCCCAGTTCACCCGACCGAGATTCGAACCTCGATCTCCCCGTCCTCAGAAGTCGAGCTCCACACGACAAGCGCGTTAACCAACTACGCCACCGAGGCGGGTGATGTATTATTTAAATTAAGTGGTTAGTAACCATGATGTGGAACGTTGAACGTAACTTTTGTTTTGTACACCATGTCCTAATATTGATTAGTAATATCCACGTATTTACACTAGCTGGCTAGGGAAATTGTAGGTATATTTGAAAGAAAATACACTCTCCTTCACACAAATGCGGATACACCTACTCTGAATTTAGCCTTCCTAATCCCTAACTCATTAGCGTAGTAAGTACATTTGTTTATAACTTGAACTTTTAACTGTGCTAAAACAATATAAAAAAAATCCTTTCACTATTTACAACATGTGAAAATGAGCTTTTATGAGGATATTTCCATGTGCTTTTATGTAATTTTATTATTTGTTTAAAAGAATATAAAATTTAAGATAGCTGTTGCTACAGACTACTGGTAAACTATATTTTATGGGAAAATTTTATTATTTAGCTGCCCTTTCCACTCCAAAAAATATTCAAACCCTTAAACTTCTCAAATTTACAATGCATTTTCAAAACGATATTTTATAGCAAACTTATATTTGACTCTTAAAATAGTCCATTCATATTGTAGGTTAAGAGTTACGACTGAGACCGTGTGGTCTAATACTATTGTCCGGAAATTGGAGTCACACGTCACGCGTTTACGTTGAATGGGACATAATGTGACCAAAGTGATAGGGCAGCAAGTCTCCGAAGAATGTTGTCGAGAAGGGAATGCCTGCTCCCTTTTGTTGTCGGGACAAGGTCTCGGTTTTTTGGGACTAGACACATTTAGATGCAAAGTAAAATATTCTCTTAGAGAGACGGTTCACTAGCGAGCCTTGGCCCATAATGTACACAAACTTATTGGTTACTTATTAAATACTTCACAGGAGGGGGAGGGGGGAGACTTTAATTTTTAATCTACTCTACATATTATTTACATAACACAGAGCGAAGGGTGTACTTTTCCTGCTATTTATTACGGTTTTATAGATTACTGCAAGTGTGGTGTAGCCTCTTTTCGTTTTACAAGCCCTCATAAGAGTCACATCCATCATAATTAATATTTTATATTTGTTGTATTGCAACAATAGAAATAAGTATGTAGCAGTATGTTTTAGAAGGAGTGGCAGAAATGAAAAACATTTGTCATTTAACTGTTTCCTAGATTTATTTGTATTGCAACATCAGGAATAAATATTTAGCAGAAAAAGTGGCTGAAATGGTCAACATTAGTCATCTGTTTCCTAAATTTGTTGTATTGTAACAGCAAAAATACATGTTTATCCGTAGGTTTTAGAAGAAACAGCAGAAATGAGAAATATTTGTCAGAGATTTGTTACATTGCAAGAGCAGAAATAAATATGAATAAGTGGGTTTACAGAAGGAGCAGTAGAATTGGGAAATATTTCTCGTGTAACTGTTTCCTAGATTTGTTGCAATTCTACAGCAGAAATAAATATGTAGCAGTAGGTTTTAAAGAGAGCTGCAGAAATGGGAAAAATTTGACGTTTAACTGAAGTTTTTAAGTTAATAAAAAACTTAGGTATACAGTAAATTAGTAATCGGTGACCTGGTGGTCTAGGGGTAAGGTGTCGGACTTCTGTGCTGGGGCTCGGGGTTCAATCCTCGGTCTCGGCACAGATTTATCTGATTGCCAAACCCTTCCTTCGCCTCTGACAAGACGTGTATTAATCACAACTTGTGAATGTGTGGAATGCCAAGGCCTCCACCGTGGTTCGGATCCCACGTTAAACTATAGGTCCTCAATTTAATCTCACAATAACCCTATCATTTCACATTAGTGTGAGAGCGTATAACTCGAACGGGTAGTAAGACGTGGTACAAATAATAATAATTATAATAATAACCTAGTAATGCCTTTGCCTACCTGTGAGGGGTAAGACAGGATAATGTTTCCCACATTAATGTATTTAGGTTTTATTCGGTGAGTTTTAAAGATTATTGAAACAAATCCAATACATACTTAAATAATTCTAAAACTAGTCCTAATCCTAAACAAGCCTGATCGTAAACACAATTGTTTCATTTATAACTTAGAATATTTAGTCTATTCTCAAAAATGGCTATAAAGAATCTTTATATTAAACTTTAGGTTAAAAAAAGTCCGTAAAAGCACATACCTCTCACGAATACAAAAAAAAAACACTTCGGTAGCCGCATTGTTTAAGTCGTTACTCTCGCAATAGACTAGACTGCTGATGATGGAGAAATCTAGGGGTCGGGTGTAATGAGGGAGATTTTTCCAAAATAGTTTTCCACTCTCCCTCCACTAGCCTAACTAGTACATAAGCTTATAAACTTAACGGGTAGTAATATGGTGATAAAAAAAGTTTACTTTTTATGCACACCAATTATGCCCAGACACAAACAGTATAATGAGTGTTTATACTCGTTAATGTAAGAGGGAAAGTGTTTTCAGAAAATAAACAAGAAGTATAAGAGGCTGGACTGGTCGTTTTCTTCCCCTTCTTTCTATTTCGTACATTGGGTTCTAAGTTTGATAGTGCTTAGAGTTCTGGTAATCTCAACAGTTCTTGGGTATCTATTATGGTCATATTGAATTGGGTATCTGTCATGGTCATACTGAATTGGGTATCTGGCATGTACATATTGAATTGAGTATCTGTCATGGTCATATTGAATTGGGTATCTGTCATGGTCATACTGAATTGGGTATCTGTCATGATCATATTGTATTGGGTATCTGTCATGATCATATTGTATTGGGTATGTGTCATGGTTATATATTATTGGGTATCTGTCATGGTCATATCGAATTGGATATCTGTCATGGTCATATTGAATTGGGTATTTGTCATGGTCATATTGCATTGGGTATCTGTCATGGTCATATTGCATTGGGTATCTGTCATGGACATATCGCATTGGGTATTTGCCATGGACATATCGCATTGGGTATCTGTCATGGTCATATTGCATTGGGTATCTGTCATGGTCATATTGCATTGGGTATCTGTCATGGTCATATTGAATTGGGTATCTGTCATGGTCATATTGAATTGGGTATCTGTCATGGTCATATTGAATTGGATATCTGTCATGGTCATATTGAATTGGGTATCTGTCATGGTCATATCGCATTGGGTATCTGTCATGGACATATTGCATTAGGTATCTGTCATGGTCATATTGAATTGGGTATCTGTCATGGTCATATCGCATTGGGTATCTGTCATCTGTCATTGTATTTTATGAGAAACTTTTTAAAGGAAAAAGTGATATCAAATTCATGGACTCCCAAGACATATTAAAGAAATGTTAATAATATAATGCGTAGGAAATTAAGACTAATCGTATTTACTGAAGCGATATTTTATTTACTTTGTCAAAAATAAAATTTTAATATAAACTGCAGCAATGTATACCTTAAATCGCATTCTTTTACATCCCACCTTAAATACCATTAGAAAATAAATGGCAAGATGCACTGCACATAAAGTCCATTCACCGTAGGAATTGTTTCCTGAAAGGCCTTTTTCCCTACCAGAAATATAGTATATAGTAGGATATTGGTAGGAAGAAAGACCTTTCAGAGAGTAATTCCTACCGTGAATGGACTATACTTTATCTTCCATCTTAAAACTAGCAGAAATGCCCGTTGTTTCCCGGGGTAGCCACGCAACGCATTGCGTAACTACCGTGAACGACTTTCTTTGTTTCAAACTGAAAAAAAAATATTCCAGCACAGTTTTCAATTTTAAAAAATGTAGTAAAAAAATCCAGCTTCTAGGTGCACATGGTCGTGCACAGGGGATACTAATATTTAAATTTCAGACCTCTGTCTGTGGTAGATATCACCCTCAATGTTCTAGACAGACAGACAAACAAACAAACGCTTCATTTTATTATTATGGATAGAGACAATAACTGAAAACTCGTAAGATTTATAAAACTTAATAATACACATGGTTGCAGAAGCATTCCACTAACGAGCATAAATGAAATAGTATACACTGTTACAGAAACATTGAGAAAGGTGTAACATTTCTCATTTCAATTTTCAAAGATCTGCATAGAAAATGTAACATAATTGCTAATAATCCAGAAACTATTGGTTTTATAAAAACATAATTTAATAAAAATATTTATATCTGTAATTACTACAATTTTACAATAACATATTATTTCGTATTTGAAATAGCTTCGGAAATATAATCAAAATTGGAAACATCTGTAAAGTATCCTCAAAGTCATTTTCATGGAGGAATGAGAATTTAAATTTTGTTTATGGTGTTAAAAAGTGCCTATATACAAAATGTAATTAACATCATTAATGCGGACTCGGAGAAAATCATGTTTTTATCTTGTTGACCTTCGGTAATTTACCCTTAGTTTTAGGGTTGGACATTTAATTCCAAAAATTCTCGGGGGACCTTATGAAAATCTTGGTTATCAAGTTTTAACAGCATCGCGAAAACCCCTTATTCGGTTTCTCAATCTAGTTTTTTTTTTTTTTTTACGATCACATTATTTTTCTCTCCGAGAGGTCGGTGGAAAGTAAAAAGGACGTGTAGTACTAAAAATAATCACTTTGAAAAGTTGGCGTCAGGTAAACGGAGATCCGGTGGCTGCGTGCACTTGATCTACCTGTCCTGATGGTTGGAGTGTCCCAGGTTTATGAGCGGTGTCAGGCACGTAACTCGCGTCCGAGCCACGCCCAGTTCACACGCGCGTGCGTCTTGCGCGGCTCTCACAGCATGTGGGCGAGCGCGGCCTCACTAGGGGCTGCCGCAGGGTCTATCCTTGTTGCGGTACACTCGAAATCGTCCGAGACAAACTTGGAGGGATGAAACTATTTCTCGCCGGAATAGCTTGTAAGTGCTCATCCACTTTCTTTGTTAAGGATCTTAGATTCATTTCCTGTCATGGCTGAAGTATTTGGTTCAGTGCTAATCCAACACCTTAACTCAGTCACTTCCTTAGCTAAGGATCCTGGGTTCATTTCCTGTCATGGCTGAAATATTTACTCCAGTGCTCTAATTATACCTTAGCTCAGTCATTAGCGCATCTCTCTCTTAATAAGGGTCCTAGGTTCAATTCCTTTCATGGCTGAAGTAATTAGCTCGCTCATGTAACACCTTATCTCAATCCCTAACGCCTCTCTCTGTTTATATGAGGACCCTAGGTTCAATTACTGTCGGGGCTTAAATATTCAGCGTTGATAAAACTTTTGTTTTCATCGCGTCTTAATACCCGTACGGGCTATCTGCATTTTAATGATACTTTTGAGGTAGAAATAAGGAAATTAGATTTTAGAGGCACTGCGTAGAGGGAGGGTGAGAAAATGTTGAGAAAAAATAAGCTTTACTACAACTTGCCAGGATCCTCATAAATCAACATTCTTGCTTGTCCAAATCACAGGTCTGTAGCAAAGGCCAGTGAAAGTTCAAACATATTGTGGTTTTGGTGTAAATTTACATCTTAAACCTTTTTACAGATACCTCAATACATATTTTTATTACATCAGTAATCTTATCATAATAGCATACATACAGTCACTAAATAATGTAAATTACGTAAATATTATTAAATTTATTATAATTAATATATTTTTAATGCCGTGTTTTACTACCGGCTTAGACTATACGCACGCATATGAACTAATTACGCTAATGAATTAGCGATTAGAAAGGTTTAATATAGAGGGAGTGTATCCCCATTGGTGTGGAGGGAAAGTGGAAAAGCATTTAGGAAAAAAATACACCTTCTGTACATCCGACCAGAATTCAAGCCATTATCTCCCTGTCATCATTGGCAGTCTAGTCTATTGCTAGAGTGACGCCTTAGATTTTGCGGCCACCGAAACGGGCTCTGTATATATTCGTCTTTATGTCAATGTTTTAATTAAGTTTTAAATTAACCTTCAACCGTTATATTTTTTTGTATTTATTTATAGAATTTCTGAGTTTAATTTATCTACAAAACATTTAAAACACAAGTATTACCACAAATTGTATTAATTTATACTACCCCATCGATCAAAAAGGTTTCTAAGAAATAAATTATTTTCATTTTATTATTTTTATAACACATTTATCTTTAAACTAATACGCTTGACTAAAAAGGCTCTTGATGACTTATATAAGAGGTTAAAGCGAGAGTGCAGGGGACGCAAGAAAAGGGCAAGGTTTTTTTCAGATTTAGCAAAACCATTTTGGCCAAAATAAATCTAATATTTCTCCAGTGAAAACATAAATTTTAATTTTCTTCACATCATGATATCATCAGTTCTTGAATATCTGTATAAGGTGTCCTGGAATTTAATGACTTTTTATCATAATTCAAATAACTTTTTCATCTAATGCCCCTATGCTCATGACATATATTCAACAGCTGTTGATATCAACATATGAACAAAATTAAACTCAATGTTTATACTGGAGAATTATTTTTATTTTGCCCAAACATTTTTTTGCTATAAAAATTCAAAAACTCGATCTTTCTCGCGTTCCCTAGATCCCCACCTTAAGGATTCAAAATCTAATGAAGTGTAAATGTACCAGCATTCACATGTTTGGCGAATGTTAAAGCTTATTAAAAAAAAACAGGTTTGCATCAGGCTGGTAGTGGATTACGTGGATTCTTAGATCAGAGCTAAGCACGTCTGTGTTTAGCTATACTTACGAGTTACATGAATAATTGCAATCAATTACCAACTATTAATGTACTTAAGAAATGAGTCTCAGCTTATTTTAGAACTAAATATATTTGGCGGAGCTCTTTCCTTCCTGGTCCTAGTTTAAACAAAGCTAGTTTTGAAATGCGGGCATGTGTGAAGATAACATCGGGAGCCTACTTTATTCATAAAGCTACTACTTTTGTACCACACAAAGCACAATTTTATGACACCTTGTCTTGGGTACGAGAAAAAAAAAATATCACAGATTTTTTATTTGATTATAACAAACAGGTTCTTACTATCATAAGTATTATGTTTGTATGTTCTAATAAGCAGATTACATATTTTCTTCGTGTCCAAAGCTCAATATGTGTGGTCGTTGTAAATTGTAATCAGTAAAATAAAAATCCATCGTTTGATCTAGCTGTGTGTGTAATAACGAGGAATGACTAGTCTCTTTTGTTTCTTAATGAGATTGGATGACTGACGACTAGCTACAGTGTAAGACTCTGATGACACTAACAATGTCCACTGAACAAGGTTTATTGATTAAATAGCTCATAAATAAAACAACATATCTTAAAGATATAGTTTTGTTTTATGTTCTAGGTTGTCATTATATTGTTACCTTTAAACATTATATCATTTTTCTGTCTATATAAAATGTATTTGCATATTATTATTTTTATTAAAATTCAAATGAATAAAGTACAGTAAGATTGATTGCTAGATGTATATTGAATAGTGAATATTTCTATAAATTCCCTATAAAATAATGTACACTACCATTATATTATAATGTTTTGAAGTAACAAGAAACTATTTATCTCTAGCAATATTATTTTGTAGAAAAGTTGGTTTATTATTATTATTTATTTTATTATAATTATTGCTATATTTTATTTGATATTGAAAAAAAATAGATAAACTATTCTATGACTACCAAACATTTTTAATAGCCTTTCCCTTGATTAGGAAAATTACCAAATAGTATAAAATATTACATCATTGTTCAAAAATTATGTATATAATATATTTCACAAAATTAATTTTGATGTAGTTTTATAATGCTTTGGGTGAATTTTTCTCACAATAGAGTTAATAATCTACTGATGATACATCTTCGAAATTTAATTAGGAATGCTACATTCTAAAATGAAAGTTAAAATAATAATTCTAGTTTTAATATAAATTCTTTTTTTTAAATAATTTTAAAAATAAATTTATGATTTTAAATATGAGACCTTTAATTTAAAAGGCCTAATGTAGCTCGGACAAAACAATGAATACTAATTTTGAATTTTAAAAATATTTAGAGGCTTAGCTGAATATTTAGAATTTTGAAAATATTTAGAGGTTTAGCTAAAAACCCTAGATCTAAACTAGAATTATAGCTTTCAATCCTAACTACTACTGTCTGTAGTTTATTTAAATGTAATAATGAATGGCCAAAAAACCGAAAACAGCGCACACCAGTGGAAAATACTCAAATACTACTGCAAGATATAGCTTTCACGACATACGTTACTCTACGATACCGCGTATTATTACCTGTTTGGGTGGAAGGAATTTTAATTAGGGTTGTAATTAAGAAGGTAGAATTTAATGAAAATGTTTCAGTTTTTGCGTGAAGTAAGATGTGGAAACAATTTTAGAAAAAAAACAACTTAGCAAACATTTCGGGATTCGAAACCCGATCTACCCGTCACTGGAAGGTCATATTAAGGGCCATTCTTAAATTACGTAAGGAATTTTTTTTAATGGGGGGGAGGGGGTCCTTAGTAGTTTTTCTTGCGAGGGTGTGGAAGAGGGTCATAATCCATCTTACGTAAGGTTATTTTTAAATGTTTATAATGAAACAAAGTCTAAATAAAGTTTTTTTAACAAAAATAAATATATCAATTATAGACCTTAACTTATATTTAATCTACTCAACGACGTTTTATATAACTATTTTTACTGATATTAAAATACTATAGATTCTCATATCACTCGATTTATTACTAATCCTTATGTCTAAAAATAACTAAACGATTAAAATCATCTAATTTAATAAACTGTAAGAAAAGAGGTATGAGAGGGTGAGGTAGAGGGGAGTGGCAGAGGGAACCTCTTACGATCCCTTACGTGGGAGATGAAAGATGGTGTGGCAGAAAATCATTTAAATAAAATACCTTACGTAAATTAAGGACGGCCTCTTAGATGAGTTATTGTCACGTGCCCATCAATGTGAGTATTTAATACTCAAACTAAAGCTTCTTACTCTCAAAGCTATGTTTTCATAATAATTTTTGTTCAAATATACGTAAGTTGAAAGCAAAATTATAAACAACACACTTATTGTTCTACCGTTGATCTATGAATGTTAATCATTATTCACTGGCATGCGTAAGATGGGCTAGTGCTCTTGGGAGTGACTAACTTCCAACTTGACATACACTCTCACCGCTTTTGGTTTTATCCAATACTTGAAAATAGTGACAGTGCCATTTTCGGGAAACACTCACTCATAAGGCTGGTTTTGGTTCACGACTCAGAAAAATAACGCCCTTTACTTGTATTTAGGGATGTGGTATCATTTGTTCATTTCTAGTTTCGAAAGATACCCGCTTCGGTTGTCGAATGATCTATGTCGTCACGCAAACGACTGGCCTATCGATGACCGGAATACGTTTCAAATCCTTGTCGAGTGTACTGAAGATTTTTTTCTTTTCAAAATGGTTCACCACTCTTTTTCTCCACGCACATGCGAATAAACTTACATTAAACTCAACCTTTCTCATCCCTAACACATTAGCGTAATTAATACTTATATTTATCAACCGAATGGGTAGTAAGAAATGGCGATAAAAAATTATTGGAAGATAAGGATCGATAACAGAAACGAAATAATAAGCAGAACACATTATAAGATTCTCAAGTTTTGGGTGAGTTTTACTAACGGGAATGTTGATATTTTTCTATATACATACTTAGAATTTTATTCAAAATTATTTTTTTTGTTTTTATCTAGTAGCAATGGATACAACTTTGAAACTAAAATATAATTTTTACTATATCCAAATTTTCGTTGAAAGGAGATGGTAAAAAACCGTAGCTACAAATAAAATATGCCAAACTACCCCACAGTGCACCCGTCTGGTATTAAAACCCCCACCTTCTCATCCACGCTGACCTTGTGTAGTACAAGCCTGGCACCTCAGACCACGTGTACACCGATACCTGTACAAATTTACAAGAACTAACTTAGGATGGCGTATCTTCATCCAAACAAGCAGCTCCAGAATACATTTATCATTTGATGTAATTCCCTACCGCCTTTATAATGTTTGTTGTTGAAAAGCTTTTATCCACGAAGAGCAATAATTATCTTCATAACGTTCATGTTGGTAACCAGAGTGTATAATTTTCAACGAACCTGGAGCAATTCCCTCAAGATTAAGTCATGAGACCCGTATTTTTTAAGGGTAAAATTCCCCNTTCATCCTATCGCTTCTTAACAACGTATTATTTGAGCACCGGTCGCTTGTGATCTCCGTTACACGTATCATATTTACATGCTTTTCACAATAATTATTATTACTTGCACGCTATTCAAACTGTCATCAGGCTCAACATATTCATTACTATTCCCAGGCCTTCAAACACGACAGTGTTAAGACATTAAAAGAAAATATGGCAAGGTAACTGTTTTGTGTGTGTGTGTATGATCTCTTTAAAAATATGTAGGTAAATGCTTACAATATCTTTATTATATTCGTGCCACTTTCGACACTCATAGAAAAACTAATCCTAAATTAGTATATTTATTTCCCTGGATAAATATTTCTACAGAGCAAATTTCATGAATAAAAGACTTAACAGCAGTGCTCCTTATAAATAAATAGTTTCCTTATATATATATACAAAGTTTGCTTATATATATATATATAAAACGTCATTATATATAAGGGGACGTTATATATCATGTATATAAGGATTACTGCTATTAATTTTTTTACTTATGAAACTTGCGATTTAAGAAGAAATATTTATTTAGGGAAATAAATAAATTAATTTAGAATGATTTTTTATATGATTGTTGAAAGCGGTACAAACATAAGAAATCTATTGTAAACATTTACCTTCAAATTTAAAACAAAATTATACAAACATAAAAAAAGGTATCTTACCATATTTACTTTTAATGTATTAATACTGTCGTGTTTGAAGGTTTCGGGAATAATAAAGTGGACGCTGTGTGTGTGTGTGTGTGTGTGTGTGTATATATATATATATATATATACATACATTTATACATATATATATGTATAAATATAAATTCTAGAAAGTAGACGTTGTTTTTACACTCCTATTCAATATTTTGACTAAGAAATAAGGTTCTTCTTATCAATAATGTAATGTTCATATATGGGCATTATTTGTTTTAATTATGCTTATATGATAAGGATGAAGACGGAACTAATTCAATTAAATTTACCCGCGTTTGCATGGAGAGAGATTGAAAAATAATTAATGTAAAAACTCACCGAAATTACATCTGGTTGAGATTCGAATCCCGACCTGCCATTAGCAACATAGAAGACAAGCCTTACGTTTAGTCAACCGATGTGGGAGTAAATCTTATTTTGAGCTCAGCTGTTTTGTGTAGCAACAAGAAACAAGGAAGATCCATATGATTCATCTGGGGGGAAGAAAGGACCATCTGGTAAACCAATTAGAGAAGCAATGACCTTGCCAAGGAGTCGATATAGCAAGACCGTTAACTGCTTCCAGAAGAGACTTTGTCAAAACTACCAACCACCTGCTGCCTATTTATCGCACTTGTTTAAAAACTAGAGCAGGAAATTCAGTTCGACTTTTTTTTTTCATCATTCTGTAAATGTAAAGGCCTTAGCGTTGAATTTATTGAATCTTTAGCTATTACCGCATATTTTCACCACTAATCAATATCCTCCACCGGTGGACACTTGACCAAAGGTGACAGTCTCATCTAGCTATTTTTTTATAACGATGGCATGGTGGTAAGGGCTCAAATATCTGGCTAGTGCACTGAGGTGATTTGAATCAAAATAGGTTCCCGCTCTTTCTTCACGCAAATTAAGGTACACTTCTTCTTAATTCTACCTTACTCACCTCTACTTAATTATTTTTAATATTCTGACAGTCCAGAAGGCAGTAAGACGTAAGTCATTTAAGATAATATAAATTTATTTAAATTTGAAACATTTAGTTTTTCAAAATAATTTAATAAAAATTGAATCGATATAAATTTTTTCAGGCATCGAATTTTACTACCCATCCAGACTGTTTACATATTCACTTTCATGAATGAGATATGGTTGAGTAAGGTATAATTTTAAAGAAACTGTATTCTCATTCGCGTAGAAAGAGAAATAGAGAGGAAACAAGAACGATTATGTAACAAAACATTCTCAGTACATCCGGTTGGGAATTGAGCCCCAAAATCCTTGTCATCGTAAAATCAGACTAGATGAGCTTGACGTTTAGTCCAAGCCACTAATTCTATGTCAGTATCCGGATATTATATCTATTATATTTGCGATACCCATTTAACTTATCTAAGGACAAACAAATATAGTAGCTAATGACCAAAGAGCCGGTTGTTTTCTCGAGACTGCCTGTGTTTCTCCGTGTGGGATGCTGGCGTCTCGACCAACACGTCATTACCTACACGTACCGTGACAGGTGGAGTTGAAATGGCAGTAGCGGAGATAAAAGAGGCCGGAATGACCTCTGTCTTGACACTGTCAACTACCTGGCCAACAAGATCGCTTTCTCTCTCTCTCATGTTCTCTTCTAATGTACCAACCCAACATCTACAGTCAACCTTCAAGCCGTTCTCTTGTTGGCAAGAACACCCCAGCCGATTGAAAGATACAACTTTTCTCTCACGCTACGGCTTCTTCGGTTCAGTTGATGGAGGAAGGACTAGCCATGACCTTTAGCTCTGCAGGAAATTAAGGATCTTTGATTCGCAGAAGAAAGCCTAAAGGAGAATCGTTCGTTAAGTCTTTGTTTGATGATTTCGTGTCATATCTAGGAGAAAAATTGCGTAAGTCAACTTTTTTTGCTTGTCCAAATACAGTTTTTTTTAAAGTAGAGCTCGGAAGTTTTGTGATTTTTATGTAAAACTACAACTCAAGGCTTTTTTTAACCACACAACCTCACCACTATGCTAATTATGACATTGGTTGTCCATACATCCATTGACACACGTAAATTTAATATAAATTATATATAGTTTGCGGCTTCGCTATCGAATTTTTTTTTAAAGATTTGATTTAATAATCCTTAAAATAGATAAAACTCTTGAGATGAATAAGTATATCTCCGATTTTTATTTAAATGCCATCCTTCCTAGCTAGAAACGCTGGTGCACAGAAAGCTCTGACTGTATATTTTTTCCTAAAAATTTAAAACAGTTTTCATCTTTCACACGACGAGGAAGAATAGGGTCTATATATTACTTTGAATCCTGCCGAGACTCAAACCGAAGACTCTTCTCTTGTAGGTGTTTAGATATCGTCTGGACTATTTTCTGCACTGTTGTTATAAATCAGAACAGAACCTTACATACGTAACTCTTTGTCGCCAGCCAAGCTGAAGAAATCGTTGTCAGGATGGAGAAGAAAGGAGCTCACGTGTTACAGCCCGCCAAAAGTAAATTACACACTCATTTAGTTTTTACTAGCTGCCCAGAGATGTTAACTAATAAGTGAAAAACGCTTCCGAATAACCAATAAAACAAATGGTCTTTCTATGTTAGTTATTATATCTCGTGCTCCGTGGATTAATACCCATTCGGGCTGTCAGCATATCCACCCTAATGGGGTGGGGTTTGGGATGGTATAAATAAGAAAATCTACCCTCATTTGTGTTGAGGGAAAGTGTAAAACTATCTAGTAAAAAAATCTTTCAATATATTCGACCAGGTTTTAGGCGTCGACCTTTTCGACATTGACAAGCCAGTCCATTGTAAGTGTGACGTCATATACCGGAAAACCTCCGATGCGGGAGATGTTACTTATTATATTACGTTTAACACCAAGACCATAAACGATTTAATCTAGGTTAAGGCTATAGGAGGGAAATATTAGCTTAAGTAGACTATCTTATTATAGTGAATAGGAGATAGGAAAACCACATCGATAGCTCACACGTGGGAAATTATCCTCAGTGCACTCGGATGGTATTCAAACCTCGAACGCCTCGTTATTGTCAATCACATTTATTGTGGTCTCGATGTCATATACCGTGTAACCACTAGTTCTCGATCATTTTGCAATCTCTTAAAGCATAAAGACTACAGCCTTAAATAAAGGTTCATTTTGCGCTTTTAATTACATAATATTTCAACAGGAAAGTAACCATTTATTTAGCACCGCGTCTTAATTCCCATTCCATAATGGTTTTATGGATTAGGAAGAATGCATTTAGAGAAAGTGTACCCACAATTGCATGGAGGGGGAATAAAAACATATTTTACATAAACCACCCTCAGTACATCCAACTGATATCCGAACCTCAATCTCCCCATCGTCGGCAGTCTAATTTAATTCAAGAGTAGCGCGTTAGACTACTTGGCCACCAAAACGTGTAAAAGGACTATTGCGACGACCATGTTTGTGTATATGGCTCTTGTACAATTCTTTAAAATAACTCCGGCTTTGATAATTTTACTTCCTTTGTATCACCATTTATGGGTTAGTGGGTCTTCGAATTATTACTTTTAGCTCCAGATATTTTAACCAAATAAGAGTCTAAAAAGTTTAAAAAAACTCTGGAATTTTTTTTCTTTTAAAGTGGGCCTATAGCCTTACACAGAGACACTTGTTTCTTACATCAGTATTTTCTTCGATCTTATTTTTTTAACACCGCGTCTTACTACCCATTTGGGTTATGAGCTTAAATAATCTACTAATTACGCTAATGGGCTAGGAATTGGGAAGGTTGATTTTTATAGGAAGTGGACCCGCATTTGCTTGTAGTGAGAGTGTAAAACTATTTAGGAAACTCTGCCCCCTCCCTCCCCCGCCCAGTTCCCCAACTGGGATTTGAACCTTGATCTCACCGTCCTCGGCAGTCTAGCTCAACACAAAGCTAGAGCATTAGCTAACTACGCCACTGAGGCGGGTTCTTAAATTAGTAAAATTCACATCAATCAACGCATTAATCCGCTCTACTTTAAACGCGCACTGCCGGCGACGTGCACTGACCATCAAAAAAACCTCCCATCCAAAAACATTTTCGATAACTACCCGAAGAAATGAGAGTGGTAGTAAACGTTCATCACTTCTGAATGTAATCAACAATTGAAGATTATGTCGAGCGCTGTTAAGATGGGAGAGAATAAAGTACTACCTCAAAGAAAAGCTGCGGAAAAGAAATTTCAAAACAATTGATATATTTTCAACACTCACCTTGAATTAAAAAAATATGTCTCCTTTATTTTCTGTTGAGAACCTACACTTTTTTTTAACCAAATAAATTGCTCATCACTTGCTTCATTGGCCGCATAGTCTTAGGCAGGGAGATTAGGGTTAGAAACCAGTTCGTGTGAACCGAGTGTGATTTTTCAAAATAGTTTTTCACTCTCCCTCCACGTGATTGTAGATACACTTAATCTAAATTCAACCTTCCTCATACCTAACTCATTAGCTTAATTATTGCGTAGGTAATAAGACGCGGTACAAGTAAATTGCTGATTTTTAGCTTACAAACAAGCAAATAGTTTTAAGCTATTTTTCACTCACGAAATAAATAAATATGTCAAATATATTAATCTAAATGTAAGTTATTTCAATTGATTTATTTTTTGTATCTCTGGGTTTGAATTAGAACAACATATTTACTTATTTATACATCCACTCATTTCTGGTGTTGGAATCTTGGCTCAGATGACAAATAAAATATGAGTGAAATGTGTTTGTGATTGGTCTAAATTGGTCAATCAGTTCAAAAGCTATGTAAGTCTCTCTCACTCAATCCAACAGACAGGTAAACAAATGATCACACACAAATACGTTGCTTATTTCGATTAACTTTAAGGTGATATGAAAGGAAACTCAAGGTAAGCCTTGAATTGTATATAACTAACTACCACGTAATGGTTGAACTTTTTCTTTATAGTACCACAACTTACTACCCGTTCGAGTTATACGCTTATGAACTAATTACGTCAATGGTTTTAGGGATTATGACTGTTATATTTAGAGTTAGTATACCCAAATTTGCGTGAAGGGAGAGTGGAAAATAATTTAGGAAAAACCATCATTGATACACCCGACCAAGATTTGAACCTTGATCTCTCCGTCATCGGCAGTCTAGTCTAAGGCGAAAGTAGCGTGTTAGACAACGTGGCCACCGAAGCGGGTTCAAACGATTTAACTACTATGCTACAAAATGCTAACTGATATTGCCAGATACTATTGCTACTGTTTAAGCTTAAGGTTAGAGTTTTCATGTAAAAAATATTGTTTTATTGATTATGTTTACAGTAGTTAAATTCTTTATACAGAGTAATATCAAGAGATATTGAGCGTTTTACATAAGACAAAGGACAATTGATGTTAAAACTTTTAAATTAAGAGAAAAAGAACACCATCAGTTCTAGAATGTCCATGATACATAATCAAGTGTTGATTTTACAATGTGTGTAAAATTAAACTAAATCCATCTACTGAAGCAATATTTTAATTATCGCACTACAAAAAAAATATCATAAAAATGGCATACATACTCATCTTAGCCCACATTCCCTTACAGTCCACCTTAAAAGTAATGAAATATCTGAAAAATGTTGAAATACAATTTCAAAGAAATAAATGACTCTCTTTGACACTATCGTTTTACAGAGCGGTTACGGAGCTATCCGTGAGTTAATGGCTTGATGTATGCCTGTTACGTGGGTGGCGTGATTTATAATGATAGTGTTTTGTCAAGAGACTAATTTGTAATAAGAAACACTGGCATCTTTGTGGTGTATAATGATCACCATCTGGAACAGAGCAGCCATGAATGCGGTTCTGGTTTGGAGAGCCTTGTTGGGACACATTATTTTGTAGCATGGCGCCACATCATAATCTGACCTTCACTCCTTGTCGTGAACTCAACTTTACATAATCACGTGGTGTTACACTTGAACTGGATTTAGACTATTTGAAGCTGATTTTATTAATAAGGATTTATTAAGAATATTAACATAACTATTGTTTATGTAAAAGCTTAACGACGTTGCCTACTTGGAGATTTCAAATATATTTTGTGAAGCGGGTTGCATTTTAACTTGACGCACCTTAGAACACTAAACATTATCACACTTAGATGCCAGTGTACGAAATAGAAAGATAGGGAGGGATTGTTATTATTAGCCCCGCGTCTTACTACCCGTTTGGGTTACACGCAATTACGCTAATTTGTAATGGTAGGGTGATTGTGAGATGAAATGGAGGACCTACAGTTTAGCGTGGAGTCCGAACCACGGTAGAGGCCTGGCATTCTTCACATTAACAAGTTGTGATTAATACACGTCTTGTCAGAGGTGAAGGAAGGGTTTGGTAATCAGATAAATCTGTGCCGGGACCGAGGATTGAACCCCGGACCCCATCAGATAAGTCCGACACCTTACCCCTAGACCACCAGGTCACCAATGATAGGGAGGGAAATTAACAGTTCACTCTATGGAGCCTCTAGTTTATCTACTGCTAACTCTTCCCCTCTTCCTATGACGAGTTTACAAAGCAACTATACATTTTGCTCCTTGAAATCATTGACTTGCTTTTTAAATAAACACATTTCTTGTTTCCTATTCTAGGTAAACCTAATCTTCCTCGGACTTTTTTAATCCACATCCTGGCAGGATGACTCCTACAGGACATTTTTATGACCAAGCCTAATAGCCTAAGTTGTAGATGACTCATTAAATATCCGTTTACAAAAAAACTGCTTCAAGATTAAAAAAATTGTGATTTTTTGACTTTGTAAAATTATTTATTGAATTATCCAAGAATTTGTGGTTTTTGTTTCAAGGTAATATCTTTAAAACTCACCGAATAAAACTTAAATTCATAAACGTGGGCAATCGTATCTTGATGCTCCATGACGTCACAGGTACGCAACGTCCTTAACACACAAACTGTCACTAATGGTACTGATGTGTTTGGGTTACATCCTTCTGTAGCTCAGTTTGTAGAAAGATTAGC
The DNA here is from genome assembly GCA_902151425.1 of Timema shepardi. Lineage (NCBI taxonomy): Eukaryota > Metazoa > Arthropoda > Insecta > Phasmatodea > Timematidae > Timema > Timema shepardi. Next base: position 57,067 of record CABFVX010001098.1, read on the forward strand.
CTGTCCAGGGGACGCTCAAATACACTAATCGTACATCCTTTCCGTGAAAGATCTTTCCATTTCCTGATGAGGCTAGAGGATAACTATAGCAAATAAATATAGAAGACGAAGGTAATCAGTTGGCTCCAGATGCTAGTAACAAAGACTTGTACAGTGCCTGGAAAACAATACAGTTAAAATATTAATTCAAGCTAAAGGATACTAACATGCCATGATATTATGCAATATGTGTTTCAAGTTTATTGTATTAAAGCCATATATCTTCTATATTAATAAAATTATGAGTTTGTCTATCTGTGTGTTAGCCTGTCATGAGCATTAAACGATATATATCGCATGCAGAGGTATACAATTTTAAAGTTAGTAACCGCTGTTCCCGAAAATGTGAATCTTGAAGCCAGAATTTTAAAATTTGGATTTGGTTTTTAAAATATGTTAAAAACTGGGTTGCAAGGAATAAAATGCAAATATTTATAAAGTATTGAATTACCGGTACGTGTTTTAAAGTTTCACGTTATCTTTTATTACGTTAAGAGATTTTCTTTGGTGATACAATTTTACAAAGTGCAGTTATTTGAGCTAAGATTTTAATCTAATCTCGAAAAATAGCCTTAGCTTTCCAGACTTTAACTATCTGTGAAAGTGTAAATTAACTATGTTTACGTGTACAGCCGTATCTGGGTACATCTTCCAACTAGATTAAATTAAATCGTACCCATCCCGCTTCAGTGGCCACATGGTCTAAGCCTAAGGTGTTACTCTCGCAGTAGGTAGGCCAGACTGCCGATGACGAGGATTTCAATGTTCGAATCAAATAGGATGTACTGAGGCTTTTTTTTAGAAATATGTTGTTTTTTCACTCTCCCTAAGCGCAAATGCGCATACAGTTCCTTTAAATATAATCTTCCTAATCCCTAAAGTCACTAGCGTAATTAGTACATAATCGTAAAAAGCGAGCAGGTAGTAAGATGTGCTAAATAATTGACTAGACTCTCTATGATGGGGAGTTTGAATCCCGGTTGGGTGTACTGAAGATGGTTTGTACTAAATGTTTTTTCACTCTTCCTTTATGCAAATGTGTCTACACTTCCTCTAAATTCAATCTTACTTATCCCTAAAATATTTTGGTAATTCGCTTTCGTATAAATGTGTATAACTCTAACAGTTAGTATGACGTTGTGCTGATAAAACATTAATAATAATATATTAAAATGTTATGAATGTTAATCGAAAAAAAAGTACTGTTCTATTTTCTAAAACCCACTTCGGTGGCGTAGTTAGCTAACGCGCTAGTATCGTGTTGAACTAAACTGCTGAGGACGGGGAGATTGAGGCTCGAATCTCGGTCGGGTGAACTGAGGAGGTTCTTACCTAAATGGTTTTCCCCTCTTATCTCCTAGCCAATGCGGGTTCACATACTCTAAATTAAACTTCACCCATTCCTAACCTTTTAGCGTAATTTGTACTTAAGCATATAAACCCGAACGGGAAGTAAGACACGGTGCTAAATAATAATAGTACAAATATTTTCTAAAAGTGTTTTATTATTAAAGTTGGACTGTATATGTAACAACAGTTCCGCTCTTTGAGCGCTTGTATATTCCAAACACTGATAATGAAGCAATACCACTCAGAAAACATTTATAATTGTTTCCAGACCGAGTTATGATGGACATATTTCTTCTCCTCATTGTAAAGTCTGTCCGCCGGTGGAGTGTTAACGTCCAGTAATATTTATGGAGCGTTGTAGTATTTAGTTGCAAGACAGATGGTAGAACCCTCGTACTTAGCTCTCGTTGCTTGGGCCCTCTCGCAAGGACCTCTTGGAGCAAGATGAATGATGCTGTGATATGTGTCTTCCCGCCCCATGCCATAGTTTCCTGTTGTTTTCACAGCACGACCGCCATTCGTCAGTTCTCCGTGGTGACTTGTTGTCACACTTGGTTTAGACGCTTCATCTGTGACGACCTGTGTTAGGTGTCAACAAGATTATATCGATCGTCAATGTGAGAGGGAATATGTGGAAACAGTAATAATGTGTGTGTGAAATAAAGATAAGTAAAAACTCCATACTGTTCCTTAGTATGGTTTTCTTGTTAAATTATTGGCTGTTCCATAAGGTTTATACTTACTTAAAATATGGCCTTGGTAACTCGAAAGTGCATAGCCGCACCTTAAAAAGTACGCCATCTATCATTATTTTGAGCTAAAGTACTTACACATGAGATCTTCACAAGAGTAATATCGATTTGAATGCTTACTAATGTGAATACATTTTCTTTAAGATATTATTTTCACCTTCATCTATTAAATACATAAATTATCGACCCTATTTAAACGCTGACATTAAAAATTACGCTAAATTTTTTTTATCTCCGTAATAACGTGAGTCATTGCTTAGTTAAATGAGATATGAAAACCACATCAATGAACACGTTAGCTAATACGTCATAATCGCTTAGTCAGGTTTACCAGGGATCAAAAGTTCAGGGGTGTAATCCCGACTATGTATATTAGGTTTTTTTTATCTACACTTTACTTATACTCAATACAAATGTAGGTACATTTACTATAAATTCTAACTTCCTCATTCCTGCCCCAACTATGTGCTCTTCGTTTAACTACTGATTTACAAATTTAAAAAAACTTTTTTTTAATGGTTATATACGTTAAAAAAAGTATGCTTTAATCATTTAACGAACTTTGGGTATCATAACAAAATTAAGTGTATGCTATTGGTATTGACTGGTTCCTGAAACCATGTTCAGTACCCGACCAGGTTGAGTCGGAAGTATTTTTACTTCACGATGTAGTTTCAGCATCTTTCTACAAGAACATTCTTGTGTATTCATTTAAAATTAGGTAGCTTTGTTACATTAAATTATTATACTAATTACTAATATATAGAACTGTGTTGGTGTTTGTTTGCGGTTCTTCAACACACAAACTACTACGGGTATAATCTCTCATGGACATAACTCTGGTGTGTGGTTAGCATTTATATAGGTTAATTCAAATTTACTTTCGCACTTTTGTTTCAATATGGCGGCTACAAAATACTACATTTTAGGCTTTTTAAAAGCGTCTACTTATTGGATTTTCATTGGAGGAACTTTGATAGTTTCTTAGATATACATTTAGAAATGACAGCCATATTGAAAGAAAATGGCGTTTATAGAATATTATTTTTTTCTGTCCTTCTGTAACTCTAGCTTCTTAACAATGGATAGTAATCCTTAATAATAATATAGCTAGAATATTTGTTATTATATTTAAAAATTGTTTGTATATTTTATGCAAAATAAATTAACACCACAAGTACAATGTCTTTAACACAGGATATTTTTAGAATTGTATACGTTTTATAAAACACATTCCCTGCTTGAAACAGGTAATTAGCTAGTATATAATACATTATTAAGAGTCAGTACATTGCTGGTCCTATGGCGTGATGATGAACTTGATAACAACTATATTCAATATACATATTGTTAAACCTTTAAAGTTGTAAAGTAAAGTTAATTTTTTGTAAAAGTAATAAACATTAATTTTATTTTGGTTATTATATAAACACATAACTCAATAGCTAACTTAGTTTAGGGCAACAACACTCTTAACGCTAAACTCTCAACTCTAATGAAATAAATATTTCCACCTGGGTGATTGGATGGATGCGTACACATTAATACATTATTTTAGACCCCATCTTGAACAATATATTCAAAAACTTGCAATCATTTAGATATTGGGAAGATAACAAAGTCAAGAGCATGCCTACTTAAGGTGTTGTGTACTGTCCAGAATTTCTCGGTATCTTCTGTCGGATGTTTCATTTAGAATGAAGTAAGCTAAAATGAAAAATCGATTTAAAAAAAAAGTTGTTTTGCATAGATTATAAGAAGCCAAGTAAAATCTATTTTCTGAATCTGATAGAAATCATGAGAGTATTTTCATTTAAACTACAGGGGGAAAATTCACTATTTATTTTAACTTTTATAGTTTAATTATTTAATCTTTACTTTTTCATCTAAAAAGAGAGAATTGTGATCATGAAAATTTTGGATTTGGATTATGATGAATCTTTACTTTTTATGTGGCCTTGAACCCAAAAGAGGGAAGTCTACATTTCTGTCTATCAATCTCTTGCCACCTGATTTTGTTTTGTTTCTAGCAACGCATCCTACTACCCATCTGAGACATACTCATGTAAATTACACTATTAAGATAGGGGCGAGGTATATATAATTTTTAATAATGCACCCTCACTTACACGGTAAAAGAGTAAGAAACGTTTAAGGGAAAAGAACCCTTTATAGACTCATCCAGGATTCAAACCTTGACCTCTTTATCACCATCAAACCAGCCTAGTTGAGCCTGAGATTTAGTCCGACACTGTTAGATATATATATCCTTTGTGGTTTATAAAGTATTGTTAATAAATAAATCCTAAAAATAGCCCAAATCACAAGACCTAAATATATAAAATATTCATTATACAAAATTATACACTGGGGCTTTTAAGTTCATCTCTCACTTTGAGAAAAACCAACTGAGAAAACACTTTGGCTCGGAGTAGCTCTTAAATAATTTCAGGTGCTTATTTTTTTTAGTTGTTTCTATGCAAATACTATAATTAATAGACTCGAAACGAATTTTGCATCATCCACTTAAAAACAAACACACACAGAAGTAGTCACGCAGCTATGATCATTGGTTCCAACGTGATACTTTACTTAACAACTTCAAGTGTTTTGAATTGAGTGTTTTTAAAACACAGTGATTTTGACGTGACGAAACTAAGCTATCAAAAATTATTTTAATGAGACCGGTTTCTCTTCTAATATCAATAATAGTTCATTCAAAATCATTGTTTAGGGTGGGGATGTAAGTAATACGAGAAAAGACCAATGTTTTCCAGGTTTTAATAGCAACATATTTTTTCTGGCCAAATAAATCCAAGATTGCTTCAATTCAAACATATAGTTTAATATTTGTATACGGTGATATCAACATTTGTTGAATATCTATCAAGAGTGTCCTGGAATTTAATGACAACATTTCTCTTTATTTAAAAAGTTTGTCATCTAATGTCGCTATGCTCATGACAGATATTCAACAACTGTTGATATCAGCATATGAAGAAAATTAAACTATATGTTTGTGTGGAAGAAATATTTTATTTATTTTGATACCAAAAAAACCCCGCAAAAAATGCTGTTATTTTCTCGCGTTCCCTACATCCCCACCTTAAATGAGACCTCTTAAAACTTGTACACTTCAAGATGAAAAGGTTCATGATTTGTTTTCTCGAAGTAGTTTTCTGTTTTTTCCGAGATAGAACTTATTTTATACATATATCTTTAACTCTCTCTATTTTCTCGTTATTTATTCCTCTCCGTCGCTCTCATTCTTTTGGTCAGTCTCTCTCTCTCTTTCTCTCTCTCACTCCCTCACGTTACTCTTCCATCCTTCCTAGGTTCATACGTAGAACTCACACTTAAAGATGCCCTCTAGACAAGACGTTTAACGGGCCAAACCACCTGTTTCAGTTTGTGCTGATATCTCAAGAACCGATATATATTTTTGATAAAAACTTTTTTTTTTAAGTTTTCATGCCTCAAGAAAACTAGTTGGGCTTAGTTGATTATTTTTAGGTGCGCTAAATTCCGTCTAATAAAATGATTAAAGTGAATTTTTATTCCTAAGATTCCAAGCAGTTTGTACAGTTTGACATGTTTTTTTTGTTAGAGTTATGTACTTGTTTAATGACCGTATCTGCTGTAGAAAGTTAGTGGACATTTGGACTGTGACCAAGTGCCCAATAGTTGGGACTTCAAATTCTATATAAATATATTTAACGTTAATAATTAATATTCAACAATACGAATTAATTAAATATAGTTTATTAGCGTGCATCACTACTCAACCATACTAAATAATTACTTAAACTAATGGGGTGAAAATGTATTTGTAGAAAGGATATTAAACTACATTATTTCATAAGTTGTTTGATATTCTTTAATTTGGTTTCAAACAAAATACAGGCGAGTTAATAAAAACTTAAAGTTTAAAAAAAGCTAACAAATATTCACGTAAAAATGTGTACTTCAGAGATAAGAACAAAAGGTTATAAACCTATATCTTGCTTTCCTCTATCAGATAAAGTCATGTTTTGATAGGGTTACAACATACGATCTTAAGATAATGTGGGATTGTCTGTAACTCTTCTCAGTTCTCTACCGTGCCCAGTTGGGGTTTTAGCTCCTACCTTCCCGTCACCGGAAAACTTGAGCAGGTGGGACTGGCGTCTAAGTTCATGTGCTCATTGGCGTGGGTGGCTTCTTATTTATAATACTATACATATTTTACTTGGTTTTCCACAATATTAAACATAAAAACTCAATTTGGACCAAATCTGCCAAACAAAGCGCTCACCATGTGAGCACACTCAAGTGATATACATTGGTTTAGTATCTCACACTTAGCCACTTCGGTGGTCGAATGGTTTAAGACGTCGCTCTTACAATAGCTTAGACTGCCGGTGGAAAAGAGATCGAGGCTCAAATTCCGCTCCAATGTACTGAGGGTGGCTTTTCTTTAATGGTTTTTCATTTCTCCTCCACGTGAATGAGGCTACACTTCCTCTAAATTCAATCTTTATGATCCATAGCACAATAACGTAAATAGTAAGCTACGTAAGTTATTTGTTTAACCTTAATTGGTAGTAAGAGCGGTGTTAAAAAACCCAAAAAGCCACAATTTTTTAACGTCTTATTCCAATGGGTGTATATATTATTATTATTATTATTGGGTTTTATAAGCCCGTCGACACACAAAAGTCATTAGGGTGGGTATATACATATATATTCACATAGGATAATTATTATATAGTGAAAGTGATTGCTTTTTATTTTATTTTTGATATGTAGGTTTGTTTATTTATATATTTACTGGGTTCATGGGACAAGATAAACTCATCGGGGAAATACACATAAAATATATTTATGAATAAGAATTTGAATATTATAATGAAATTGGCATACATTTTTCAATTCATTTTTGAGACTTGAAAGTAAAAATCGTTTTGCGGTCATTGCCTCATTCAATGTTGACGTTACCTGCACCAGTGGTGCAACAATCTAAGATATTATACTAACAAACAATATGATTGAACTGGGAGATTTGAGGGTCAAATCTCATTCTGGTGCATTGCGGGTGGTTTTTTCTTACAAATCGTATTTATCACTGTGTTTCTCCCAAAATTAACTTTTTTTTCATCACTGTGTCTTACTACGTATCCAGGCTATATGCATACGCTAATGAGTTAGGGATGAATGAAGTTAAATTTAGAGGAAGTGTATCAGCAATTGCGTGAAGAGAGAGAGTGAACATACATTTAGGAAAAAACTTCAGGTCACCCAACTGAGATTTGAACCACAATCTTCTTATCATTGGCAGTGTAATATATTGCAAGAGTGGCACCTTAGACTATGTGGCCACTGAAGCAGTTCACATATTTTTTGATTATGCCAACTAGGTAACAATTAGAAACTTATAACTTAAAGAACTATAGCTGAATTTGCTTAGACGGAGAGAGGGAAAAAATGAGTAAAAACACATTCAGTCCAGTTAACCTGGATTCACCGGCAATCTAGTCTAATGCCAGAGTGAAGCGTTTGACCTCGCAGCCATCGATGTTGGTCCACGCTAATTTGGATGTATTTCTTCTAATCCACCCTTTAATTATTTCCTTAATAACTATGGTGTTGAACGTACTAATTAAGAAAACACTAAAACTCTACCTACCTTGGGACCTTTATCGGTACAGAAACACCTCATACAGTCAGACGTGGATGCGAGGGAAGAGATTAGCTGGCGAGGGATTTATGAGTTCCCATCTCGTGCGTTGCATGGGTAATTATTTAAACTCTTAACGGTGGTAAAAAAAATAAAATAGTAATAATAACTAGTGTCGGTGTTGGAGATTGAGTTATGAGGTGAGGACTGGTTGGTGTGTATATTTCACGAAGACTATTGACATATATGGACATTATTCCTGATTTATGCCGCGGTTCCATGTGCGGTAAATATGGGCCCATATTGTGGGAAATGCAATTAATATAGGAGTGGTTTGTATAATGTAACAATAAAAAGCCTAAAATATTATTGACATAATCTAGAACGTTTTTATTTAATAGATGATACACACAACACGATTATTGAGGTTCACTCATTTATTTGACTCTCATAACCGTGTACAAGGACTTAAGCGTCAAGCTCGTTTGGTCTGGTTTACTGGTGACTAGGAGGTTGTAGTTTGAGTCCCGATTGATATTAGTGAGGGTAGTTTCCCCTAGATGATTTTACACTCTACCAATAAGATGTGGTGCTAAAAATAGCTTACTAAGTTAAGTTAGACATTTCATTATGTTAACATTTAAATACTGTTCTAATTTGAATGGTCAAGAAACGTGTACTCCTACCAAAACCAAATATTTGAGATACAATTATTTTATGAACTATGTTTGATTTTAATTAATCAACTATTTTTCGCACGGGACACCTTTATTATATGACCATTCTTTCGTCCCCTTATTATCTTTAGCCGAAGAATTTATAGCAATCTTAGAATTACTGGTCACGACCCACTTTCCCCTTTTCCATAGTTTAGGAGCTAGAGGTATGGACGGGCTTAATAATAGTGATATATAGTTGCATTTTTTCTTTAAAGATTGCTGTCATGTGTAATCTATACATAGAAAACTTTTTAAGTTGGTTCAGTAAAAATCAGATAAGCAAAAGCTGAGGAAAAGACTAAAAGGTATTGCTTTGTAGCCACCAACTTAAAAAAAAAAGAAATTTTAACCATTCTATCTAACCGGACACCCGAGTTATCTCCATGCGATATGTGAGCACAATCGCCGTCGTGGTTTTTGTGTGAAAGAGCAACCAACTCATTTTTATATATTAGTTAAATAAAGTGACTACAGTGTGAACCATTTATTAGATAAGAGACTGTTACTAGGATAAACACTCTAGTTATATTACAGTTGTCAAAAAAAAATATTTAAATATTGTATATGGAATCGCTTCACAATACAGACGCAGTAAAACATTTTTAATTAGTAGCTCAATTTATAGCTAAACAAAACTAAATTCTTAAAATTTGAACTTATCATTTTTATGAGTATCTAGACAGATGGACAATACATCAATAACCTAAAAATATGCTTAAAATAAACACACGTTATTTATACTATATAAAACATACATACATACATAGTACATACATGCACAAAAATAAATTTAGAAACAAAATACAAAAACTTGGAAAAATTAACATACAAAAATTGCAGACCAGTCAGAGATTCACATGATTACGTCACACAGAAGCGATGAAAGCCGAGCCACCACATCCCCTGATCTAGGAAACCCGCTCGCCGCCGGTAATTAATTACTATGCTTCTTATATCTAGCTTTATATTGAGGTTACCTGGTGATCTAGGGGTAAGGTGTCAGACTTTTGTGTTGGAGGTCCGGGCCTCAATCCTCGGTCCTTGCACAGATTTATCGGATTGCCAAACCCTTCCTTCACCTCTGACAAGACGTGTATTAATCACAACTTGTGAATGTGGGGGGAATGCCAAGCCTCCACCGTGGTTCGGATTCCACGTTAAACTGTAGGTCCTCCATTTCATCTCACAATCACCCTACCATTACAACATCAGCGTAAGTGCGTATAACCCGAACGGGTAGTAAGACGCGGTGCTAATAGTAATAATAATAATAATAATAATAATTTCTATTATTATAACAATTTCTATAATAATAATAATAATTTTATATTACATTCTTGACATATGAGGGTGATTTAATAAAGATCGTTAAATTATGTATGGAATGAGTACAAACGCAAATAAATTAACACTGAAATGGTTTCGAATTATTCAAATATTTCCTTTCAAACTTTTAATTAAATATTATTTTTTACGATTGATTTGAATAGAAATTTTTTGGAGAACCATGATGGGTTCGTACTATCCAATTTCCTGAATTAACTCATTTCGAACTGCCCCGATTCGACAGTGTTTATAATTTTATATCGTTGGTGCCGCAGTATGATTCTGGTAGGAATAAACTTTTAGTAAATTCTAACATATTATTTGCAGTCAACATTGATAACATTTTACTATATCATTAGTGTTATTTTATAAGTATTGATAATATCTATCAAAATTGAAAGCTGAAGATGACCGGGCGTTTGATTACCTAAAAGCAGTATTTAGTTATTCAAGTGTTTTTCTACCTCGCCTCACTGTCACGCCACGCTGTGTCTAGAAAGTATCCCATGAGAAAGGGATTTAACTGTCAGGCTCTTCTAGTTCGGTTTTCTGGTGATGGAGAGGTTGAAGGTTAAATCTCAGTTGAGTGCACATGAATTTTTTTTTTTTACTAAATTGTTTCCCCACTATTCCTCCACGCAAACGTGGCCACATTAACTCAAAAGTTCTACCTCCACATATCTACCTTATGGGCGTTATCAAAATGCATACGGCTAGAACTGGTAGTAGGATGTGGTAGGAAAAACAATAACATAAGACTGATATTAAACTCAAATAAACCCCAGATTTGAAACTCAACGTCATCTGTTTATTTATATTTTCTTAAGACACGCTCCTTCCTACCTTTTGAACAAACGTTCGAAGGGATTCACTCATACACGCCTTTAACAATTCCCTCCCACGCTTCAAGTGTAAATTGTTAGTATAGCTCGAAATCCTCACAAATAAGGACAATACCAATTAAACTCCCTCTTTTTACCCACGGGATCACCCTACCTCTCCCCAGACCCTTGTCAACAAAACCTAAGATGGTCCCCACTGCTTTTGTTATAACTCCTCCAGGTATGGTTAACAAAACATTATTCCTTTCAATAGTACGTGTAATTACTTGATTAAATATTAGACACGTTGGGGCCGTGGGGACAAGAAAGAGCAGTCTTATCTCTAACCTTGTGGTAAAGATATTATTTTTGGGGCGTAGCGGTCGTTGGGTAAATAGGTGGTCAACAAACTATTAATAACAAACTTGAAGTGAGCTTAAGGCTGGTTCTCACCCATCGGTATGACTGGCCAGTGAGGCTGAGTCATCAGAAACTAATTAATACTGAAAGAGGGAAGACTATTTCTTATAAACCATTTCGATGACCGTACGGTATAGAGCGCTACTCTCGCAATATACTAGACTGTCGAAGATGGGGAGATCGGGGTTCGATAACTGTTGGGTGTACTGTAAGTGGTTTTCTTAATTGGTTTTCCACCCTCTCTCTCCACGAGAATGTGGGTACATCTCCTCTAAATTTAACATTACTAATCCCTAACATATTGTTATAATTAGTACATAGGCGTATAACATGAACGGGTGGTAAGATGCGATGCTAAGAATGTATAATAATTTAAACTGATTGGTCAGTTTTTCCTATTTCAGTAAGATTAAGATGAAGTTCTTATATGGCTCATTTTTACAAATAAAGAGTTATTAAATAACATTAACTTTCATATTCATTTGCACTGTCTAACGCGTAATCCTCGTATTGGATTGTATTTCCGGTTACTGAGTGATAGAGTATTATCATTTAAATCGGGTGTCCGAAGGATTTTTCCCCCTAGATGGTTAACCACTCTTCCGTCACTCAAATTCTGGTACATATTTATTTAATTATACCTTTATTCTCCCTACCACATTGGCGGGGTTTAAAATATATGCTTGTAGTGTAACTGTGTAATAAGACGCGGTGGAAAAAGTTGAGTCACGTTATGGTATGAAGAAACTTTAATAAAATACAAATATAGGCCTATGTTATTTTCGGTGGAAATAGATGGTCGGTTTTTATAAGATGACTGTGAATAGATTAAAATGATTTTATTAACTTTTAATACTGTCTAAAAAGCTTTTTATTGTATTTTTTTTTATCCCTGTCACTCGTTTTAGTGGCCGAATGGTGTAATGCATCACTCTCGTGTTGGACTGGCTTGCTGATGACGGGGATATAGAGGTTCGAGTTCCGGTCAGGTCTACCTTTTTTAAATTCCTAAATGCTTTCCACTCTCCTTCCACGCAAATGCTGGTAAATTACCTCAACATTTTCTTCCTTCCTCATCACTACGCTAATAAAGTAATTATGATAATATATTCGTATAGCCTGAACCGGTAATAAGATGAGCTGATAAAAAATAAAATCACTGTCAATCAAAAAACTAATGTTTTGATTTTCAAAATGGTTTTTGATTTCATTAATTAATAAGTTGAAAACAAGACCTAGGCCTATAATATGAATACCAAAGCAGACAATTTTCATGGCAATTTAAAATTAAGTAACCCTTATAATTTAAATAGTAAGAAAGAATAAGTTTAAAATAACTACTAAACTAATGTAGTGACATTTTATTTTCTCCATACTAGTCAGTCATTCCACCTACCCACCGCGACCTTTAATTTGAGGTACCGGTATTTAACGTGCATTTTCTAAACTGATTGCTTATATCAGTACATAAGAATTTATGTGAGCGAGAGCGAAAGGAGCTATACATTTTTCCAGGAAAGGTATTTTCACATACCTTCCAAAGTTCTTTTAAATGCAACACTCAACATTAGAGTGATCCATTTACTTTCCCTCCGAAGTGAAGTTGTGCTGCGGATTTTTACCGGTCAAGAAACATCCGTTGAACTCGGCTGGTTTCGAACTCGCCAGCAACGCGTCCTGAGGCGAGAACTTTACCCCAAGATCACCGAGGTCGACCATTAGGTAGTCGTCTATTTGTGATAGAACAAAGAATATAATAAGAATTATCCAATAGAATAAGCAGGACAGTATTATTATAATAAAAATCATTATAATTATTCACATATTATATTGTATATTATAACTGATCATTCTTGATTATATATTTTTTCTATCACCATTAATCTACTGTTTAATGCAGAGAAAAAATGATTGCAATGCAATAGGTCACTAACTATTTTAAAACTTATTCTTTATTAATATTTATAATCAAAACTCTACTTACTAAAATATTATTTAAAAAATCCTTCTATTATCTGAAAAAGTTGTTCTGGGATACTTATTATTAATTAGCTCAATTTATTGAATAGGAAGATTAACTTTCATTTCATTTCAAGTTTCAGTATGAATGAATCAGCTTTAATGATCAGCCAATTTATAGGTGTGAACCAGCCTTAAGATATCTTACTCTTTAAATTATAGTGAGCACGTGACCTGTCCGGACAGTTTAAATACTTAAAAGTTGCCGTCATAGGCTTGTATTTTATATTTTAATGGAAACCTAATGTATCATATTTTTTTACAAGTATCTGGGACGTTTAATCAGGGGATTAAACATTCCTCTGAAAAGGGTAATTTATTCCCATAAATATTTAATCACATATCATATTTAATTATAGGTGCTGTAGTTACTTAAGAGATAGTCACATAATACGTTCACGGGACTGATCGACCGCTTAGGGAGCAATAATTTGATCCTAAGCTATACTAAATATATTGCTTATTCAGTTTTAGCACAACGTCTTACTACCCATTCAAGCTATAAGATTGTGTACTAATTACGCTAATAGTTTTCAGGTATTAGGAAGGTTATATTTATACGACGTTTACCTACATTTGCATGGAAGGAGATTGGAAAACCATTTAATAAAAACTCATTACACGGGACCGAGATTTGAACCTGGGTTTTCCCGTCATCAGAAGTCTGGTTTATTGCGAAAGTAGCACGTTAAACCACGCTGCCACCGAAGCGAGAGTATATATTTATATATATTGGTTATTATTTGTGGTTCCATCCTGTCACCCATGTATTTCAACCTTTCTGTATGAGGTTTGTACTTATTATAATGGTCAGGTTAAGTCATTAAGTGTCTATATCAGATCCATCGCTAGATTAAAAACAATAATACACTCAAACCATAAAAAAGATCGAAGTGTGGTTCTCTGCATTCTTATCTTCTTTTATCTTTTAGCACCGTGTCTTACTACCCGTTCGGGTTATACGCTTTAAGTACTAATTACTCTAATGGATTAGGACTTTGGAAGGTTTAATTAGAAGAAGTGAACCCACATTTTCGTGGAGGAAGAGTGGAAAACCATTTAGGAAAAACCACCCCCAGTTCACCCGACCGAGATTCGAAATGCGATCTCCCCGTCCTCAGCAGTCGAGCTTCAACACGACAAGCGCGTTAGCCAACTACGCCACCGAGGCGGGTCTCTGCATTCTTCATTTGGCAGCAGTGAAATTGGGATCAATTTGAATTTTAAAATAGCTTTTTGATTAATTTTGTTGTATTATTTTACACGTGGTAAAACTTTTTCACTGGTCTAAGTTCTACTGTTTTTTAAGGCAGGATACAAAATACCACCCCACGATGCAACGCCTATTTCGAGATGTATTGCCTTCCTAATTTAGAGAGTCTTCCTATGGATGAGATGGCCTCTTAAGACGAGGCTGAAAATATTTTGTAATATTATTAGGTTTTCTGTCTTGCGGCAGGTCCGTTCTCTTACTCAGCGAACTTAGACATCCAATGTGCCCTGTCTCCTGCCTCTTCTTCGAGCTCCCAGAATTTTCTCCTTTCCTTCAAGTCATATATTATTTTAATCCCCCTCCTTCCTAAGTTCCTCTTTCACTCAACCTTTCCTTCTATGACGTCGTGCAAAAGATAGTGCCTCCTAAGGATGTGTCCGATACAGTTTGATTTGAGTTCCATAATGTATTGTGTTTTATAGGTGTGTCATTATATGAAAAAGGAATGTTTACGAAAATTAAAACACTGTGTTACTGTGGAAATGTGAAGAAGTGGGAAGTATTAAATGTATAAGAAGAAATTAAGAAAGAAATGTGTTTGTTTCTGTTTAGGCCTAACCTAACTATGCTTTCAGTTTGGCTTCCTTTACTATCACTTACTTTACAATAATGTGCAGGAATTATATCAAAACATCAAGAACTTTCTTTTACCAACACGTTACAGCCCTCACGACATGTCTGCATTTTAATCACACTCCTGTATTAGTTACTCTAGTAAGGATGAGAACAATAGAGTTTAAATAAAATGTACTCTCATATGCGAAGTGAGAGAATGGAAAATTGTTTATTAAAATTTAACCTTAACGCACACTATCGGGATTTGAGCTCCGATACCTCAGTCACCAGCAAACAACACCAGATGAGCTTGAAGTTTAGTCCGTGGGTCCACCAATGCATGTCATATCTAATTAATAAAAATTAAAACAGGTTTTTTAATTTATGGATCATTATGGTGTTCCCATATACTCTACAAGTGGATTTGGTTACATTTCCTCTTATATAACCCTTAGATTAAGGCTTTAAAAACTATGTTATTAAACGTAATAGTTTACAAAATATAGTACTTCAATAGCAGCTTCTGAGATGTAAAAGTAAATAATCTGGAACAAAACAAAGTATAAGAAATCTAATTCTATTGTTTTCTAAACGTCAGCACCTTTAAACAAATCTGATGAGGTTCAAATACAAAATAAAATAAAATTATACAACCTCTACATCTGTTTGCACCTGAACCAAGCCCTACTTGACTTCAGCTGCTAAAATTTTTATATAAATTAGTTATAATTATCTTATTTAACCAGACATCCGAGCTATGCCCATGTGGAATATAATCACAATTGGTGTCGTAGTTTTTTATATACGACAGTAACAGATAGACACCAACTCGTCTTTATATATTGGCTAAAGTGACTATATGGCAAACTATACATTTAGATGAGTAACTGTTATTAGGAGAAATACTCTAGCTATGTTACAGATGTCACCAAAAACAATTTCAAATGTTGTGAATGTAATCGCTTCACCATCCAGATACAGTAAAACTTTTTTAAACTGAAGTCCAAGGAATATCTAAAAATATTAAAAATTCGAATTAACAATATCTATGAATATCTAGGCAGTTGGTACAATAATTCAATAACCTCAACATATGCTTCATATAAACACACACGCTATATATGCCATATAAAAACACATACAAAATATATACTTACACGAAAAATCAAGCTAAATTTAAAAACAAAATATAAAAACTTATAGAAACCCCAAGAGGTGTATTAGTTTCTTCATTTAACGGTGGAGTTTCTTCCTACATTAATTAGTGTCCGAATTCTCCGCGGCTGTCCTCAGCGCTCACAACATCCTAAAAGGGACGCTGTATATTCTAGACAGGTGGAGTAGTGGGGGGAGCTACTCTTATACCATGTAAATTGACACAACTCCCTGGAAAAACTGCGAAAATGATAGCAAAGAAATGTAAATAAATTTTTAAATAGGTTTATTTATTGAGGTGCATAACGTATTGGATGACACGCAATACCAACGGGGTGGACTGGCGGGCTTCCCTTTAGCAAGAAAGGTAAGAGTTTGAGTTCGAATCCCAGCTGGCCTACCTATATACTGTGGCCTACACCCTTTTTACAAGTGAATATTAATGTATTTTCTCTTAACTACTTTATCAATCCCTTATATTATTTCATGGCTATCCGAAGATAGGTTAGATTACCCCCTCCCTCTCCCGTATCTCTATAAATATTCCTGACCATCCCTTCTTTTAATTACTCTAATTGTGAAGGGATGCGGAAGGAAGAGATTAGTGGATATGTATCACAATTGCGTGAAGGAGGAATGGGTAAATTAAGGAAAAATCAGCCATGGCACACCCAACCAAGATTCGAACCCCAACCATCCCGTCACTGTAAAATCAGGCTAGACGAGCTTTGAGTTAAGTTCACGTTACCATCGATGTGGCTCTAGTGAGCAGTGTTAAGGTCCTGTTTTAACTAAACTTTTTGTCATTTCGTTTGTCCGTCTGTCCATCCGGATGTCTAGTTACTTACTTCACGATTACTGACAAAGACGTGGACCAACGTTGACGATATTTGGCAGGGACATTCTATGAATCTAGGGCAAACGATGTATTTATGTGTATATATTTATATGTATATGTATATATATCTCTTAGATTATATCGTGGCTTTCCAAAGATAGGCTAGTGTGAATATGTATTTATAAATAAATGTTTTGACATTTATTGTGAGCATATTCTGAAAATTGAAAAATGACACCTGGACACGGGAATCGAACCCGGGACCTTCGGCTTAATACGCCACTGCTCTTACCACTGAGCTATCCAGGATTCGTCCCGTGCCCATGGTCATTCTTCACTCATAGTTTAAGGCAGAGTCTGA
>CABFVX010001098.1:76060-90604 GCA_902151425.1 Timema shepardi
AGACTCTGCCTTAAACTATGAGTGAAGAATGACCATGGGCACGGGACGAATCCTGGATAGCTCAGTGGTAAGAGCAGTGGCGTACTAAGCCGAAGGTCCCGGGTTCGATTCCCGTGTCCAGGTGTCATTTTTCAATTTTCAGAATATGATTTCCTGGTGGTATTATCCCCATTAACATGCTTTAACAATAGTTTCGGCTATTTGTTACATTTATTGTGAGACTGAAGTATTAAGCCACGTCGTTAAGTCATTCTCTATAAATATAATGAACTATAGATTATAGTAGTCTATCAGTTTGTTTTTTGTATGGATTTACCATCGATGAAAAAATATCAACTTAAAATACAAAGAGAAATTATAGAAGATCATTCAACTAGAAATCCAGAGAGAAATATTAAGGTTTTAGTAACGATAAGTATAGAGGAAGTGAGATCTACTGTTCACATAACTTATAGTTTATTTTATTATAAATTATATTATTACTAGGTGTTCTTTCTTACGACAAGTCCATTCCTTTAGTTAGTGAACTTAGACTGTCCTCTGCCTCTTCTTTCATCTCCCAGAACCCTCTTCTTTCCTTCAAATGATCCAATAGTTGAACTATCCTTATTCCTAATCTCCTCTTTCCCTCACCCTTTCCTTCTATGACGTCATGCAGAAGACTATGCCTCCCAAGTTTGTGTCCGATCCTGTTTACATTGCAGAGAGGAATCACATCCAAAATGGTTCTCTTCTCAACCACTATTTTTTTACTTATTCATTTGTGTGACAGTAAACTTGTATTTAGAAAGTGTACATTAAACCTTTCAAATTGATAAACACAAAATCTCTTTATTCCCATTTAACACTCATGTCCGCTGTAAGTAATGAACCACTCGGGGATCTGAGACGCCAGCCGAGTTTTGATGTCGTGGTTCTTAACCTCTTTCAGAGATGTCGCTGGCGGCGCAATAATGTCATTAACAACATGGGCTATGACATGTGCTCGATTACATTATTTGAAACTACAAAGCAGTTAATTCAATATTCTCATTATTATTTATATATTATTTTTTAATTAGCATTAACTTATACACGTGTTCAATTTCGCCTCTAGTACGGTCTTCTACCTCAAGAAGGAAGTTAATTTAGAATTACAAACACAGGATGTGTGACGGTCAACAACGAACTACTTCTATCTACGTGGGCGGACTTA
Organism: Timema shepardi; assembly: GCA_902151425.1. Lineage (NCBI taxonomy): Eukaryota > Metazoa > Arthropoda > Insecta > Phasmatodea > Timematidae > Timema > Timema shepardi. Next base: position 77,256 of record CABFVX010001098.1, read on the forward strand.
CTTGGTTTGGTTGCTTTCTATCGCTACCTGCACCTGCATTGTTAAAGTAGTAAATATACTTCATGGCCAGCTATGGGCTATCTCACCAAACTACTGTTTGCTACTACCGTTTTCTACTACCATACATCTCCATCACGTTTAACAAATGAAGTAAATACATATCTCCCTAAACAAAGCAGTAGAGCGGTTTCTATGCTTCTCCTAATGCAGTTTTTGTATAAAGCCTATTGCATTTTCAGTGGCGGCTCGTAGTTAAAATTAGTGGGGGTGCTGCTCCAGAAAATTTTAACCTTTTTTTAAAAATTGTGTATAAGGGAAAACACATGTATACAAAGCAAATTTATTCAGTAACATGATCAAATCTTTACAAAAAAACCCAAACTTTTTACTTACTTTAACTTAAATTGTTACAGTTCAAGCTTGATCTATTCATTTAAAAATTAAATCCATTCTTCTTGTTTTAATCTGCGCAAAAAATTCAATAGTTTCCTCCTTGATCTATGGATGACGATTGAAGATATTTTTATCCATTGAAATTACTGCAAGCGCATTTAATCTTTCTGTTAAATAAAAGAAAGGAGAAAAAAAATTATTCAAATAGAATAAGTGGAAGCTGAATAATAATTTAACTCTACACCCTTCTACACTTTATTACATTCAAGAATATGGTACACGGTTTTTAAGCACAACACACGCTGAGCTAAAAAAAACTTCCTTCCACCATCACGTCAGAGCCAGCACTGCGAGTGCAACAGTGCTCTTTCTAACTGGCAGTCCCACCTTCCTCCCCACCCTATTCTATGTGCGCATGCGCACAACAGTCAAACACCACGTCGCTGGCACTGTGAAGCGCACAGTTCCATAAAAAGATTTTTGTATCTTTTTCATAAATTGGGGAATAGCTACTGAAGTACGTACATTAAGCTTAAGGAGTATATACTGTACTACAAAAATAAATAAAGAATTAAAGAAAAAAGAACTCATTATATTAAATGTTATCGATAATATCAAGTGGAAACAGGGGGCGGTGCAGTTCCGTAGGGCTTATACACGAGCAGCCACTCTGCATTTTATTTCTTTCACAGCATCTTAGAACCCTTTCGAGTTATACACATTGTTGAATGTAAGTTTTCAAATCAAAGCCACATCAACGCATGACGTATTAATTAACTTATACTAGACTCAAGCATTTTCTATACCCTAGAACTACGACATTTTACAACTTAGCCTACAATCTAGTTTAAGCAAAAATAACACCCGTTATCGTACTTCCTAAATCCAAAGTAACCAATGTGTGACCCTCAGTAAATTTGAGGACATCTAGATTCTTATATGTATAACCCAACTCTATTTCTAAAATGTTTTTATGAATTTTAAGCCTAGTTAAAAATAAATGGTACAGTGCACTGCTTACTCTTTCTCTCTCTTTTAACTAAAATTGTGGGTTTAGTTTGAACAGGTAGCTTAGGTGACAAAAAAACACAACTAAAATTGGAATATTTAGTTAACCCGGAAATTATTTTAGTTGAAATAATATATATGCTTACATAAACTTAATGAAAGAAAAAGAGAAAACATCCCAACATATGAAAAGTAATATACACAGTTACAGTAACATATTGGAAAACAAAGTAATATCACGGTTCACCAAAGAACATAGCGGTTAACTGCTCTATGGCAGCAGATAATGTTTATTTAAATTGTTCTATCAAAACCAGTTACACTTGCTTTGTCCTAGATTTTTAATTATACTTTTGCTATACTAATACATGCCTTTTTGATAATCTTTGATTTTGATGTTCGTTCATTTGTAGTGTTTTTTAGTCTCCTTAACAAAATTTCAATTTTCTTTCTCAATAATAAGTATTTTAATCTGTTTACTAGTTTAGTAAATTTATAGAGCTTACTCCCATTTCCTAAGCCCTCATTTTTATGTTTTTAATATACAACTTTTCTGACTATTCCTATTATATTTTAGATTCCAACTTCCCAGACCTCAATTTAAAAAAATAGATTTGCATAAAGCTAGGAAACTAACCGTAATATGAACATATTTCAAGTTTCTTATACTTTTGATAGGCCCACAGCTTTACAGTGGTAAGTTATTTTGTAGTATTTCAAAGCGTTGCGTACATCTCTAAATTGGAGGTATTACGTTATGTAAAGTACTTTATAAGTCATTTTCAAGGGGAAATTAGATACACCATATTATTTCTAATATTAATTTACACATATATACTCATTTTAATCAAAATTGTTTGAACCAATTGCGATAAAATCGATTTTTTTCTCTTTTCACCCTTACGTAAACTATTTTTTTTTAAATTTACATAAGTCTCTTAAAGGAACCTTATGGAACCACTAGATAGAAAATTTAGCTCAATCAATAAAATGGTTTCAGGTATAGGCCGATTAACAGACAAAAGGATGGCATTGCGACAACCATTATTTCAGGTTCAGTAGGAAATTATATGTTGACATCCTTAAAAAGCTACAATTAGATTGTTTGGCGATCACAATACTTCCTTTCTCACAGGCTTCTCGAAAAAGTAAAAAGTTTTAATGTAGAGGGTTGCTAGTTTAAACAATCCCAATTAGTATAATATAATGCAATTTTAGTTATTCGAAAATTGGCGAACAGCTAGAAATTTTAGAATGTAATTTACGAGACGATGGAATTTTATCCATTCTGAATGGTATCCATTCAGACATTTTCTTAAAGAAGCAACACAAACAAAAATTCTGATTTGAATCCATTCTCATAACCTCTACAATATCTTGAATTTTATCTATTCTGAATAGTCTCCAATCAGACATTTTCTTAAACAAGCATCACAAATAAAAATAATGATTTGCATCCCATAGAAATATTTGAATTATATCCACAAAATCCTGAATTGTATCCATTCTGATTTGTATAAATTTAATTGAGGTACCACATGTCTTATAGGTGGCAATAGTAGAGACTCTTCTTAACTCATTCCTACGCTTCCTAAACTCTCTTAGTACATGGGATTTCTACCAGATGGCGCGAGTAGTGCTGGCTAGCCGAAGGGTTAAGTGAATGTCCAGCTCCAGTTGGATATACATCACATCAAACCAACCTTTAGGTTTTGACTTGACGATAAACAATTGAAGTTATTTCTTATAATGAGCTCCGTGCTAGTCTCACCTTCCCTAGTTTCCTCCCTCTCTAAGAGACTGGGGTTGGGTGGTTGGTATTAGAGAGCCCACAAAGAGAGTTGGTCATCATATGAGGTTGAATGGGTCTCAGATCATAAGCACGGTAAAAGTTGGCTATTGCATGTGACTCGTTTCCCTTATATTTCTATGTCAAGTTTGACATGGCCTTCTACCTAAGAGATTCAATTTAAATAACATGAACACTATTTTCTTTCATCTATCCAAAATATGTATCTATATGTCGGTAATTTATTGTCAGATTTATGTCTCGAAACATATTTAAAAACTATAATTTTCTGGTCACGTCATTGCTATCTTGGCCTCTCCTGTCAGTCGGGTAGGAGAAGGAGTAGTAAGGGGAAGATGACTTAAAGTCGAAGCTATTACTAAAGCAGGCTATTAAATATGCGTTTCCCTAAGAGCCCGTCTCACGGTTGATTAAGCGGGAAACTATATACAAGATTACGCTTGGTCACCCGAACCTATCGAAGTTTGGTTTTATGCATTCTTCATTTGACAACCGTGAAATTGAGACAAGTTTAATAAATGAAATTTTTAATTTTAAACTTAATAATTTTCCACTGTGTTGGATTTTTAAAATACGGGCGGAGAGTTTCACGATCACAAATTCACTGTGTTTTTTTTAAAGTAGAGTACGGAAAACGTCACCACATTGATACGTCAGGTTGAAACTTATTTTAAAAACTGTCAATGAGCTTTACTATATTAAAATACAGTTTATAATATGGCATTGAAATATAATATTCCAAACTTTAAAATAGGAGGATATTGCCGAGACAAAATATTCGCCTATTTAACTCTTATTTAACCATAAGCAGTGAATACTGTCATGGGTGCGGTTACGGTCGAGGATAGTCTATTTTAAACTAATTACTATAATAAACTGTACAATATTATCCTCATATGATCAAAGCTATGATGGACAGCTGAGGTTGAAACTGAAGGGATGATTTATTGACAAGCTGGTGAGAACATGGGCTATTGGAACTTGAAATGTGAGAGGAGTGTGTGATAAAGAGAAGGAACTGTTAGAGAAAATGATTGGAAGAAAAAATGATAGTTTGTGTTTATGTGAAACAAAGCGGGAAGGGAAAGATGTTTTGATGATGAGTGATGGTAGCCTGGTACTGTGATCAGGTGTAGATGAATGGATGAAGGGAAGTCAGGGACTAGGTTTAATCCTAAGCCCATTATCTAAGCTATTTATGAGATTACGAGTTAGTGTCCTCTATACTTATATAGGTACGTATGAATATTGGCATTGATAGAATGATGTTGGTTGCCGTTGGTTGGTTCTTTCGGCGGAGGCAGAAGACGAGAATGTGAGACTGAAATCTTGGAATTAGCTCAATAAAGTCTTGAATGCATATGAGCTTGCTGAAAGAATTATCTTGTCAGGAGATATGAAAGGATGGGTGGGTACCCAAAGAGAGTATTCAGAGATAGTGCAAGGAAGATTTTGTTAATGAAAGGGTAAATGAGAATGGTTATGATTAAGAGACCTCGTTTTTAGAAACAAGTTTATTTGTGCCAAACACATGGTTTAAGCACAAATATATTCAATTGTATATAAGGCAAAGGGGCAATTCAAGAACAATGATTGATGTTGTGGTGTATTATGAGAGACGTAGAAGCTTAATAAAGAATACTAGAGCTGTGCGTAAAGTTGAATGTGGAACCGATCACTTCCTAATGATCTTGGTAGTTTAATTAGGCAGGAAATTTCTATGGCGTTCGGTGTGGGGCATGATACTACTTGCCAGATCGTGTGTGCTGGGATTTCGAATGTTACTAATGATGGACAATTTCTATCATTGTTCCTTTATACAGAGGCACTAAGAGTGAGTGTAAAAATTATAGTGCAATTAGTATGTTGAGTATTCCATGCAAAGTTTTGGGATAGTTTTAATTGAAAGTGTGAGTGATAAAACTGTGAACCAGATATTTGCATTGCAACAACTGATTGAGAAATGTAATGCAGTATGGAAAAAAGTTTATTGTGCATTCATTAATCTGGCTAAAGCGTAGGATAGGGTGAATATAAGTATGTTATGGAATCTTCAGAGAGAGAATGGTGAGGATGCATGGTTTTTAAAAGCAATTATGGCAGTGTATGATGGAAATAAAGCATGCCTTAGGGTGGGTGGAACTTTTAGCTAATGGTTTGACAATGAACAGGGGGTTAGAAAAGGTTGCATTATGTTTTCAAGGTTGTTTAATGTATTCAAGGATAGGTGTATGAGGGATGCTTGAGAGGACGCGGTTGGTGTACAAACGGACAATGTGAACGTGAAAGTGCTGTTATATGCCGATGATGCTGCATTAATGACTGAAAAAAAAATTACTTGCAGAATGCATTAAATTGTTTGAATGTGGTGACAGGCAAAATGGATCTTTGTATAGGTGTCTCCAAAACTGACGGGATATTTTTTGATAAGGATGAATAAGGAAATGATTGTCAGCTCACTATAAATGTAAAAATATTAGAACAAGTGAATGATTTTGTGTATCTGGGAGGAATATTCCATAAAAATGGAAGGAAAGATGGTGAAATCGACAGACGGATGAATGCGTTTCGGAGAGTAGTTAGATGGTTGTGGACTTTTGCAAAGAATGAAGTAGTTTCGAAAGAGGTAACGATGGTAGTTAATAAAAGTGTGCTAGAGCCAGCATTGTGTTATGGATGTGACGCGTGCAAGAGTATGGTGAATGGGGATGGAATGAGATATCTAAGAAATGTATGTGGAAAATCTCGCATTGACAAAGTCAGTAATGAATTGGTGCTGAAGGAATGTGTTTTGAAAGAGAATCCAATAGGTCAATATGAAAGAAGCGTGTTACGTTAGTTTGGGCATGTTGAAAGGATGAGTGTGGTTCTATGACGAATTAAAAGAAATATGGGAAATTACACTTTTGTACTGAAACGCAAATTTAGAATCATTCTAGAATTTTATTTTCATTTTTGTTGTGAAACCAATAAGTATTATCTTGACCGAAAAATTCTATTCTATAAATAAACATTTTTGAGTACCGGTTCCAAAATTTTCATTGCTATATAAAACTACGACCATATTTATTGAGATAATAATTATTATTTAGCAAAATCTTAATAAACCTCAAACATTTCAAGGTGTTTTTATGGCAGTTAAGGTGTTAGGGAAGGTTCCAAACCATGTTTATTTTAGAACCAAAATGTGTTAAATATATAGATTGCAAACTTTTTCTTGACAAAATAATAAGTGTTCAAAATAAATAAAACTATGCTTGCCAACACCCTGAAACGTAATTTTATCTAATTGTTTCACTGATAAATTGTTCATTGATTGAAATTTTTCAGCTTAAGCATAATAAGTTTGAATATGTTTTCTGAAGTTATTATATAAAATTAACAAACTATTATCGTTGTTTGTTATTATGGATCATTAACATGAAACATTACCCACTTCAGTGGCCGGATTATCTAAGGCATAGTAGACTAAATTGCTGATGATGAGGAGATCGAGGTTCGAATCTCAGTCAAGTGTATGAGAGTGTTGTTCCAACATAGTTTTACACTCTCCCTCCACGCAATTGTGGGTACACTTCCTTTAAATATAACCTTCTTCATCCCTAAAACCATTAGCGTAATTAGTACATATGTGTATATCCTGAGTGGTGAAGCAGTGCTACAAAAGAACAAGAACTTTCGTATCATACTGGTTGTATCAGCATATGACTTATAAACAATCCGAACCCTTACGCCGACACAACGCTCAATTATCCGAATAATAAATAACAGAATACATTATTTAACCCTACCAATAATTGAACCCAGGACACTTTTGCTTCAGAGAATAAACGCGTTATTTACTGGAATAATCGATAAAAACCCCCATGGATTAGTTAGCTAACGTGCTAGATTCGTGTTGAGCTAGACTGCCGAGAATGGGGAGATCGAGGGCTCGAATCTCGCTCGGGTGAACTAGGGGGCAGTCCTAAATGATTTTCCACTCTCCCTCCAAGTAAATGTGAGTTCACTTCCTTTATGTTCAACCATCTTAATTCCTAACCCATTAGCGTAGTTAGTAATTAAGCGTACAACGCTATGCTAATTATTATAATCAATCAAAACTTGATAGGGCATTAAAGGAACTAAAATAACTCATTGATTATAACTAAGAAGTATAGTTTTTAATCTACATTTGTATTGACGCAATATTTTATATATTTTGTCCAAAAAAAATGTTTTATCATAAAAACTGCAAAAAAACACTGACATTTCTCCATCCCACCTTAACACCATATTTTATTAGCAGATTAACCTAGGGGAAGGGAAAAGGCACTTAGCGTGATGAAGGAATGTGTTAGGTCACGTGGATAATATCCCTCCCCTCAGCGAACCTGACTGAAATTCTAACCTCGAGCTCTTCCAGTAAGCCAGAATATTGTGAGTTTGACGCCTCAGACTGCGCTGCCACCAGTTGATCCATTGTATATACAGAGAGAACGGGTGTTCCGTGTCCCAAACTGACATTTAACTCTTGTTTTCACATCCTCACAACACGATAATGTGGGTGCATTTTCTTTGGGCTACCTATCCCTTAAAGTTATTGAGTTGTTATTGTCGAATTTTCATTGGAAGACAGCTAAAAAATGTACCTGGTCTACTTTCACTTATTCATACGTTAAGTAATGTGATCTACAGCTGTCACTTTTGATAGATATTACTAGACCTATAAAATAATAATAAAATAGAAAAATGGTATCAATACTCATCACAAAAATGTTTTATTTTAATTATAAAAGCCCTTCCTATAAAGATATAAATATTTTAGCTCTTGTTTTAAACGTACTAATTAAAAATGTTAAGTGCTAGTTTGAAGGAGAAGAATTATGCATGATGGTGTTTTTCCACAATCTATTTTAGCTGACTCTATTCAGCTAGTGTGTTTCCTTGTAGTTCACCCTCACGTTCCTGTTAAATTAGATAATATAGTGTTAATATCCCAAATCAAGCCCAATGTCACCCACTAATAAAAACCCTTTTCACCATGCCCTGGACTTATCTCAACCAATACTATCTATAGTATGGTCGTAATAAGTAAAAGCTTCTCTGTCATTTCAAAATATTATTTCAGTCAAATTTCAATAGGAAAAGAATTTTTTGAAAATACAAGAATATTCATTGAAGGCAAAATTTATAGTACTCTAATATTTTATTAATGTTAGTTTAAAAGTATTGATAGTAGGCTTTCTATCAAAAGTTGCTCCTACAAACCACATTACTTTACGTATTAAATACAGTGTAAATTTCGACTATTGTGCATCAAACACGCTTGGATCGTTCGGGGCTACGCCCCCAACCCCCCCATGAGTTTTTTTTGCAAGTGGATGTAAACTAATGTAAATCCAGAGCCGTTTTATGATAGGTCTTACTGTTTAGCTACAAGAGACCTCCAAATAAAGGTCCACACCGACTTTAAAGTTGCTCTGCTATTTTGAATTATTTTTCGGGGGCTAATTTCTTTTTTTTCTTTTTGGAACTTTACCATCGGTTACAGGCTAGAAGCTATAAGTTTGCCAAATTTCAAGTTTCTAGCTCATCTGGAAGTGGGTAAACATTAATGTCAGTGAGTGAGTCAGCTATGTGGCTTTATAATGTGGTATAATATTAGTTTTAAAAAAAATCTACATTCGTACTACCAGTTTCAGTGGCTGAATAGTCTAAGCTGTCGCTCTCGTGTTGACCTGACTTGTTAATAACGGGGAGATCGGGGTTCGAATCTCAGTTATGTCTACTGAAGGTGTTTTTTCCTAAACTGTTTCTTATTCTACTTTCACGCAAATGCGTGTTTATTACTTCAAAAAAGTTACTTTCCTCACCCCCAATCCACTAGACTAATTATAATATATGCGTATAACCTGAACAGGTAGAAAGATGCAGTGTTAAGAAAGAAACACGTTCGTATTTTATTTGAATTTAGGGTTATTTTTTTCTATGCATATATCACGTCTTACTACCCGTCCCAGATCTGAGCATACTTACACTAATGAAATGGAAACGATAAAGGTAGAAGTTAAAGGAAATGCACTCCTGTTCACTTTTGAGTTGAAAAAGAGTTGAAATGGGGGAGGGGGAAGCGATTTGAGTATATCATTATTATGATTTAAGCTCTGATCTCCATTTCACTACAAAATCAGACAACACGATACCAGTGCCTTAGTACTTTTGCTCAATTGATGCTACTGCTATAGGATATTATAATTTGAACCTCCTATAGTAGCCGTAGGGGTTTATTCTCGGGTTATTCCCACAGTAGGTTTTTATAGCGGGGATTGAGGTGTTGGTAGTAAATTAAAAAATGGGACAATCCTTGTCCTACCTTGGCTTTTATCACTTAAAAAACACGTCCACACAACCATTAAGTGATGTTTTATGTACAAGTAACTTGATGGCATCAAACTGACTCTGAAACCCGAAAAAAAACTTTTAATTCCAGTAAAGGGGTAAGGGGGGAAATCCAAAAATTTTGAGAGATAGCTAACTTAAATTAGGTAAAAACAGTTAACCCCATCTTTGGATATACGGTCTAGGTTGTTTGTTTTTCAATAGACTAGATTGTCTGTGATAGGGATGTCGTGGTTCAAATATCGACTGGGTGCAGCAAGAGTGATTTTTCACATATGGATTTATTACTATGGTTTCCTCATTTCCTCTCCATGTTTAATGTGGATACATGCTCTCTAAACTACCTTATTCATATGTACTCCTGAAATTAACACATTACTAAACTTTATGATGAGTTTAACAACTAGAGAAAATCTAACTATCGCCATTTAAGTTGGAGTTGAAGGGGAATAGAAAAAAAGGTCAATGTTATTGAAGTTACTAAGGCAAAACAAATTTTGATAAAAATAAATAAAATAATTCACCAGCAGAAACAGAATTTAATTTTTCTTCACATTATGACCTCAATAGTTATTGAATATATCTCTAGGATTCCTTATTCAAATACACATTTGCCTCTACATTCAAGAAGTTTAATCTAATGCCATTCTTCTATATATATGCTCTTGAGAGATATTCAAGAACTTTTGATATCACCATTTGAAGAATATTAAATTCTATGTTTCTACTGGAGCAACATTTGATTTATATTTGTCCAAAACATATTTTGATATAACAACTATAAAAACAATAGTCTTTTCTTGTGTCCCCTTCCACTTTACTTTATTACTTTCATAATAATTATACTATAAAAAGCTACTCATATCACATTTACACTAATAGTTTAGTGAACAAAGTAGCTCACTTCCTGAATTCATCACTATACTAAGTTCGTTGTATAAAGAATTACCTTTACTACTATCTTAAGATTCTTCTATGGATTTCAAGTTGAAATTTCTTATAATTTCTCCTTGGATATGAATTTGGTATTCTTCCTTGGCGATAAATTATACAAAATTCAAATTAATAATATATTCACTAAGAATATTCGTTGCTCACGTGATTTACGACGTCAGTCACGTAATAGATGTATATTTTTTTTCTATATACATACATTACTCCATCTGAACTCAAAGAATGTCCTTGCCAACCTAGGTTAAAATTAATCCATGCATTTTTGAAGTAATCGTGGAAATAACAGATTAAATGCCAAATGGTCTAGTTAAAACAGGACTTAAATCAGTTCGGTCAACTATAGACATGCGTATTTCACGCATAAAGGTACATATTTATGTACAGTTTGAGAACCAAACCTGAGCTCCTTTATACAAAGACCACAGGAAAGATGCAAGTATAGTATATTTATATTATAAACTAAACTAAACCATTTCATTGTGGTTTTTGTGTGAGTTGGGTATCATATATGTTCTTAACATGTGGCTGACTGGCTTTTAGGCACATGATGAATATTCTTCTTCTATCACCGCGTCTTAATGCCGGTTCAGGCTATACGCATATATGATAATTACTTTAATAGGGTAAGAATGAAGAAGGAAGCATTTTGTAGGTAATCTACCCATATTTGCGTAGAAATAGATTGGGAAACCATTTATAAAATAAACACTCTCAGTAGACCCAACCTGATTCAAACCCCAGTATCCCCACCATCAGCAGCCAGTGTAATACGAGAGTGACGCCTTAGACCATTCAGCCCCTGAGGTGGATTATGTATATACAATCCCACACGAGTTCCCCCTTACATTCCACTAAATAGAATCGAACCCTGCAGCTACTAATGGGAATGAATGATAATTAGCCTTCTGAGATGTTAAAAGGAGTATCTGTCAAGGTCTTGTTAAATAGTGAAGGGTTTATATTGATTGATGGTTTTTGATAGCGTTCTTCTTTAGGGTGGGTAGGTGGGTGGTTGAAGGGATAATTTAGTAGTTGTTTTGATTTACGGGTGTAGACCTGTAACGCCACTCGCAGGGGTGGTCTCACGGTATAAGGTGGGGATGTAGGGAGCGCAAATTAAAGTTCAGTGTTTTATTGCAGTTTTTATAGCAAAACAATTTTTTTGGCTAAAATAAATAAAATGTTGCTCCAGTAGAAACATAGAGTTTAAATTTCTTCACATGGTTATATCAACAATTGTTGAATATTTGTCATGAGAATAGCAGGCGTTAGATGACAAACTTTTTAAATGAAGAGAAAAAGTTGTCATTAAATTCCAGGACATCCTTGACAGATCTCGTGTTCAATAAATGTCGAAATCAACATGTGAAGAAAATTAAACTTTTGGAGCAATATTTTATATATTTTAGCAAAAAACAATGGCCTTTAACTCTTGTTCCCTACATCTCCACCATAGCTCGTCCGGCTCGCAATATACTGGATTGCCGATAACGAGGAGGTTGAGATTCATCGATTGGGTGCACTTAGGGGGTGATTTTGATTTCCATGCAGGACCTATCATTGGCTATCTCATCCACTATTCACGCTAATGTGGGTGCATTTTGTCTTTACAACTTTCCTGACCACTACCCCTTAGATAAAGTCGTCATTAGCACTTGTGTTGAACGAGATAATTTATTCAAAAAAATATTATAAATAAGTTGGAATATTAAAGGTACACGAGCTAAGACGTCAACATCGTCTGGTCTAGTTTAGTGATGATGTGGAGGCCTGGGGTCAAATTTGATTGGATCTACTAGGGGTGATTTTTCCTATGTGGTTCAACAGATTCATTTCATGCAAATGCGGATATATTTATTATAGATTATATTTTCTTTACCGGTAACCTGGTAGTGTAAATATCCGGATAGCTTGGAAGTGTTTAAGATGCAATGCACAATATTAGCTCTTTGGACCACACTTATATTATTATTATTATTATAATTATTAACACCGCGTCTTACTACCCGTTTGGGTTATTCGCACTTACGCTAATGTGTAATGGTAGAGTGATTGTGAGATGAAATGGAGGACCTACAGATTAACGTGGGATCCGAACCATGGTGGAGGCCTGGCATTCCCCACATTCACAAGAATGTCTTGTCAGAGGTGAAGGAAGGGTTTGGTAATCAGATATATATGTGTCGGGACCGAGGATTGAACCCCGAACCCCTAGCACAAAAGTCCGACACCTTACCCCTAGACCACCAGGTCACCTATGTATTCTTATATTGAATGTGGGTTGATTCAGGGGTTGTGGATTTTTGTTAGTGTACAATGAAGGAGACTACTATATAAAAAAGAGGAGTTTGAGGATTTGGGCTTTCCAAGCAAAAGATGGGCTTAGATATTCCTCCTAGAAGCTATTTGAATGGTCCTTATCCTGAAACATTTTTGAAAATTTTTCTCCTCTAAAAGCTATCTGTGTATTTCCACCCAGTTTTATTTTAATTTGGATGAACCTAGAAATTATATGGAGTGGTACTCCTCCGGAAATTTTTTGAAAATTGGATGTCTATATAAGATATTTTAAATTTCCCTTGCCTGGTAATTTTTGGAAAGCTATACTCCGCTCTAATCTATTTGGAGTTGTCCTTCCCAAAAACTTCTTAAAATTTGGATGCCTTTAGAGGTTATTTGGAGTAAACTTTTCCTTGAATTATTTTGTGAAAATTAGATGTAGCTATAAGCTATTTAAAACTGTTCACGCCTGCATCTATTTCAAAAATTTATCTCCATTCGGGTTGGGGGGGGGGGCGGGGAA
>CABFVX010001098.1:90680-111329 GCA_902151425.1 Timema shepardi
GGGGGGGGGGGGAGGGGAATGGGGGAGAGGAGATGCAAAGGGAGGTCCTTCCCTGGTAGATCTGTAAAAGTTGGATACATTTAGACGTTAGCCATCTCTAAGCTTTATATTCGTGAATACCAAAATGAGAGTGAAATAAATCCAGTGAATACAATTTTATTACTCCTTTAGGTAGGAAGCAAATAATTTTAGGGGGGAGTGTGGGGAAGGGATACTTCCCAGGTTGATTCATCATCACTATACTATATAGTCACACGGCTGACTCACTCACTAACATTAATGTTTACTCACTTCCAGATGAGCTAGAAACTTGAAATTGGCAAACGTATAGCTTCTAGCTTGTAACCAATGGTAAAATTTCAAAATGTTAAAAATTTAATTTTTAACCCCTGAAAATAATTCAAAATGGCGAAACAACCTTAAAGTTAGTGCGGACCTTTATTTGGAGGCCTCTTGTGGCTAAACGGTAAGACCTATCAAAAAGCGGATTGCACCAAAGCTAGAATTTTTGATTTTAGTAAAATTTTTCACATTTTTCACACATTTTTAAATTTTCTGACACACTTATGGGACAGCTATAATTATAAAATTGTAAAAATAAATCAACGTCCAAAACAACGCTGGAATTACATTAGTTTACACTCGCTGGGGGATTGGGGGGTGCGGGGGAGCCCACAGTGAGCAAAGCGAGTATTGCTTCTAAAGCTCCACATGTAAGCCTATAGAGCCGTAGAATGACTCACTGATACCTGTAAGTAAGACTAGAAATAATCTCAACAAGATCCTCAAGATTTCTTACATCACCTTCTATTTACTCTTCCAGAATAACTTGTTTTATTTTTTGCCACTTCAGCAGCAGCCAACCTTGGATAGAACAATCACATGTATATAATTTACATTTACAGCTCTTCTAACAGGTTGTTCCAAACCCAACCATCAAGATTCAATCTAAGAAAGGTCCGGCGGGCGTAAGTAGCGAACTTTTACCCTCCCTCCCTTCTTTACCTTTTTTTTTTTTGTAAAACACTGCTAGCGGAGTTTATATCGGTCGTTATTGGGATCTTCCCCAATATTATCTAGCTTATAGCTTAACGCTTATTTTTGAACAAACATCAATCAAAAACACTTCCTGTCTCATTGATAAACTACACATATCAAGGTTTCTACTAAATTCAAGAGCCCACCTTATTTGCTTAGTGGATAGCAGATTCGAATATTAGGACCACCTCTGTGGTCTAGTGGTCAGAACCTCTAGCTACAGATGCAGAGGTCCTAGGTTCAATCCCCGGCGCTTACGGATAATTCTGGGAAGGAGTTTACTGGAATGGGGTCAAACTCATGCTCGCGAGGACAAATAAGGAAATACTTGAATAAAGAATTAGTAGATCCGGTCTAGAAAACTGAAATTGTTGGCTAGAGGGTTCGTTGTGCTGACCACACGATGCGCTCTATCCGTAAATGTTGACCAAAATGCGATGACTTCTCGGTCAGTATAGCTCGCTTGCAGTAACAAAATATTGACATTTCTTTTCTCAAAGTTAGCTGCTTATTATCAAGTGAACCGTACTAATTTTTTTTTCAGATGATTCTTTATTCAACGTGGTTTATCATACGGCGTAAATTAATTGACTGAGCATAATGAAGTCCCGTTTAAACTTGGCCATTTGATATTTAATCTGTATGTCCGAATGTAGGTTTAAATGCTAACTGTCAAATACCCAGAACGATTTTAGCCAAATTTGTCGGGACATTCTTTGAACTCATTTAGAATGTTTTTCGATCTTCTTTATCAAATTGTTTTCTAGACTGTAGCCGCTACTTCTTTATTCGAGCAACTTCTCGTTTGTCCTCACGAGGTTTAGGTAACTTCGTTCCTGTCCGACTGCTTCACCCAAAATTCTGAAAGAGCCGGGTGTTAAACCCGGTACATCTAGGTATGGAGCCAGGAACTCTGGCCACTAGACCACAGAGGTGGTAAATATAAGATATAAAGGCAACAACAAATAATTTAAATTAGAGTGGAGAAACGATTAATGTTCTCAGGACTTTTGATAACTTTATGAATATTTTGTTAGCTCTAAAAAAAATCTCTGAGCCCCTCGCTTAGACCATTTGATAACTGATGCGAGTATTAGAATATTTGAATTCGGAAAGCCCAGATGGCTGATGACACGGCTGTGCATGAGCATTTTATTCCACGTCACTTGAGCGGCTGTGCAGCTGTGCCCACACCTGTCTCACCTCTATCCTCGCGCAGGTTGCAATGGAGCGATTAACCGGACCAATAAATTGGTGGTATTGTCGGATTCCGATCATGCCTCGGCGTTTTCTGGCGCCCGGTCGCAAGTAAGTCTATGTACCCAGCGGGGTTTGTTATTATTGGGTGTATCGTGTAGCATAATGATGCTGGAGAGATGAACTAAACACACAGGTGGATAATTGAGTGTGTGAAGGACTTAGGAGAACAGAATTTAGCTTAGAAATAAACTAGAGTAGGATATTGATAGGAAGAAACGTTTTGAAAATAAAAACATATATTTTGTGATCAGAATTGAACACATTTTATTATGTTATCAGTATTATCTCATAGGTATCGATAATATCTTAATCGCATCGGTTGTCGATTTGTCTAAGGCAGGGATCAGCGACTGGTCAATCAGGTGACAATTTTCACTTAGTCGCGTAAGACAACTATATCGTCATTGAAAGAAAATATTTGAGTCTTCTAAACTCGCAAAGTATCAAATACATTCAAATATTAATTTAGGTCAAACCAAAATAACCATGATCGTTCCTAATCAATAATATTATAATAAAACAAAAGGTTTTACATCAAATTAACCCGATTTGGCTACCACATGGTCTAAGGTGTCACTCTCGCAATAAACTAAACTGACGATGACGAGGAGATTGGGGTTCAAATCCCGTTCGGATGTACTGAGGGTGGTTTTTCCTAAATGTTTTCCCACTCTACCTCCTATCCAAACGTAGGTACACTTCTTCATAATTCAACCTTACTCATCCTTAGCCCATTAGTGTAATTAGTGGATCGTGGGACAAAAAGTTTGCCGACCCCTGTGATTCTGGTAGGAAGAACAGTTTTTTTTTAGCACGGCATCTTACTACCCATTCGGGTTATACTCTTATGCACTTAATACACTAGTGGTTTTTATGGATGAGGAAAGCTATATTTAGAGGACGTGTACTTGCATTTGTGTAGAGGAAAAATGTAAAACCATTTTTTTAAACTCTTCAGTACACTCGACCAAGATTCGAACTTGGATCTCCCCCTCATCGGCAATATAATCTACTGCGAGAGTGATGCCTTGAACCATGTGGTCACCGAAGTGAGTAAGGAAGAACAGTTTTAGAAAATATATTTTTTTGGGGTCAACATGAATAGCATTTTACTAAATTATTAATGTTATTTTTACCCGTTTTGGTGGCCGCGTGCTCTAACGCGCTACTCTTGTAGTAAACTAGACTGGCAATGACGGGTAGATTGAGGTTCGAATCTTGGTTTGCTGTACTGAAGTTGGTTTATCCATAATAATTGTCTACGCAAATGTGGGTAAATTTAATATATAAGCCTTCCTCAGCCTTAAAACAATTAGCATAATTATTACATAAGCGTATAACCTCAACGGGTAGTAAGACACGATGCTAAAAATACATTATTTTTATAGACATTGTAGTATCTATCAAAATTTAAAGATGTAAATCACATTATTTGAGGCACAAATATGTGAAAGTAATAGTTTGTAACTGTAATTTACTGTTCTTCCTACGATAATTCTACTACACATTCCTACCGTAGACGGGGTATATTGGTGTACCTGAGAGTCAAACCAGGTTCTTCAAGCCCTGAAGTCAGTCGTGGCCACTAGGATTGACCTAGAAAAGAGTTGTAATAGGCAAGTGTGGATATCTAAGTGTGTGTGAAGTGGTCGACCACCGCGCAAGTCCTCCACTTATCAAAAGTCAGCAGCCAGGGTTCCATGGGGTAGAGCGAGCAGGTATGTGAACACTTAATGACATGCGCCGGATTCGAGGAGTTTAAGGGCGTAGTCTCTAGACACGAGAAAATAAAAAGTTTCATCTTTGTTTTTTTAGTTGTCTTGGTTTTTTTTTCTTACGAATGTACCTAAAGTGAGGGTTGAATTCTATGTGAGAAGAATAGACGCGCGCACACATAAGAAACATTTTTTTTTGTAACTATCTTTTGGAATGTTTCAAAGGCTTTGAATGTATATTTTTATTTGTACTATTCTTTCTATCTTTCTTGCTTACTACAGTCGTAAAATGTGATCCGATTATAAATCCATAAAATTGTTTGTCTCCTTGGAAAGATTATTTGTAAAGAGATTAGGAAGTATTTTTCCAAGAAAAGCGTGGAGGAACCTTCTTTATTAAAAAAAAAATTTTTTTTAGTCAAAACAAAAAGCTCTATTATTATTTCTTGTTTTGAATGTATTACTATTATTAGTACAATTCCATGTCAGAATGCAGGCCATCAAAGTATTAACAGAATTGTATCGAAACCAAGATAATAAATACATCACTTTGTCGGGGGAAATAACTAATTACACCCAGCTGGAGTTCGAAGCTTGACCCTTTGGACCTATTAAACTTTAACGCTTGTCGGGCATCTGTCAGAAAATAATTAACTCTTAATAACGACCCTCGGAGGGTATTTAGTAGTATAAGCCAATAGAAACACATATCATTTGCCTTCCAGTGACAGGGATTTTAATTTTACTTTGGTTTTCCCGTCCTCTCTCCACGCTACCATCTTCATTCATACGTCTTAGATTAAGTCATTATTATCTTTGGTTTTTAATTTATTATACCAAATAATATAATTATAAATAATACATACTTTTTATTAAAATTTCTAAAGTATTATTTTAAAGAATCATTAACATTTCTCCAACTCACTTTGGTGGCCGCGTGGTCTAACATACTACTCTAGCAGTAGACTAGACTGACGATGACGGAGAGGTCAGGTTCGAATCTCGGTCAGGTGTACTGAAGATGGTTATGCCAAAATCGTATTCGACCCTCCACGAAAATGCGGGTACACTTCCTCTAAATATAACCTTCATAATCCCTAAAGCCATCATTGTAATTAATACATAGGCGTATAACTCGAAACGGTAATAAGACGCGACGCTAAAAATAAAACTCTCCTTATTTATAAGCAAGATAAGTTAATTACTAGAAATATTAATACAGAAGTAATATTTAAAAAATATTTCTGTTGTCAAATACAATATATTTTAAAGTATTACAAAGTGCTATTGGAAAATAACCTAATGATACATTTGTTTACCTTTAAATGAAAAAGATTTTTAAAAATCAGTGTATACAATGACTGTTTTAGTTATTATATTTCTTTACGTCGAGGTAGTCAGATGTTAACAGAATTAAATGATTTAAAGCATATATACTATAAAAAATATTATCGTATATAACATTGCAATATTCCTATGTTAACAGATTTAATATGCATAAGATTAATTTAACTAATATAATCAATTTTTATGCCTTTAAAATAAATTTGGTTTATAACAAACTAAAAATATATTTTCTTAATAGTTTAGTTTAGACATACATGTTTTACTGTCCAGCTTTTATATTCGTAATTTCGTTAACTAATCTAAGGTAACAAGATTGAGATGGTGAATTTTAAAGTAATATGCCAGAATTCTCATAGAAAAGAGAATATTAAAAACCACCCCAGGACCTCCTGCAATTCCGATGGTAAATCTTGAGTTGATGCGTCTTTTATCTCCAAGCATAGAAAGAAAATGCACCTTACCTAATCCAGATTTGAGCTCTGGTTCTTCTGTATAGTGTACAGAGTTAATAGCAATGAGCTGAGCCTTACTGGTTTAAAACATGTGTAAATTCATCACTATGTTAGTAAAACACCCCAATTAACTAATTTAAAGCTCCTGGTTTGATTTTCAATCACGGTTGAAAATCCCCAAGTGTGGAAATGGGTAAGTTAGTTTTTTTTTAGAAACTGTTAAACAAATGGTTTAAATTGGGATGTAGGATTTATGCTATACACCACTAATATCCAGAAGACTGTCTTACCACTTTGTATACCCCGTCTTACAATCCATCCGTGATATATACATACTTACATTAATATAATATGGATGAAAAGGGTTTAATTTTTAATAAATGCATCCTCATATTGGAATAGTGAGAGTTGGACACCGTTAGGTATAAACATATAAGAACTTCCAGAATGGATATGAGCCCCAACCTTCCTACCATCTGCAAACCACACAAGACGAGACTGATCTATTAGTCAGCGTGTCCACTTGTGGGAGTGACTGCAACTGAAAGAAAGGGAAAATAGTATAGCCAAAATTAAGCCTCTAATGTTGTTTAACATTTTCTGTTTATTATTATTATTATTATTATTATTATTATTATTATTATTATTATTAGCACCGCGTCTTACTACCCGTTCGGGTTGTACGCGTTCTGTTTATTGATTTCATATTTTGATACATCTTGTCTGTTAGTAAAATATATAATACTGTTAACTCATCCTAAACAGAAAGTAGTGAAGCCAATTTAAGTACAACCGGTGAGTGCTGAGTCCGGACTAGTGGTGTGCGAGGTCTATTTTATCAATTCAAAGCGAACTCGAATCAATTATATGAAATATTCTCTAAGCCAAATTGAAGATAGAATATTTTTTATTCTAGTTCTATGCTTGAAAAAATATTTTATTGTGGCTATTTAGATATCTTTATGCAATATAATTACTTGGAAAATATTTTATTGAATTTTTTTTATATATTTAGTTTTATTCTGATAAATTAAGTTGGTATCACAACAATTTAATTACTTCAAATTTTATCCTTATGAATATTATTTGTATTATACATAACATCTCAGAATGGCAAACATTTACCGTTAATCGAGTATATGTTTGCTGTCAATACTTTTATTGTGGAATCATCGTAACTGTCAAGGAAATACATTTTTTCGTAGAAAAGTCGAAGCTGATATTAGTTTCAAAGGCAAGTAGAAGTTTTGAATCTTCGCTCACCCCTGGTCCAGACCTATTAAGTCAAAGTCGGGCACACTATCCTTGCAGCTAATATTGCCGGTGAGCTCCCCTTGAAGATCTCTGTGGGCATCACCCGACAAGTGGCTTCCAGCAGGGCTACCAACGTTAATAAATATTCTCCGTGGAAAGCAATACATCAGTACTAAAACAGGTGATTGATGGACGGATTCGTTAAACAGAACTAAAACCTGATACTCTATCATGTTCACAAAACTATAACACGACTCATTAGTTCCAAACAAATGTATTGGCATGCAGCCATTTTATTTGGAAAAGTCAAACTATAGCTGTTGCTAAGCAGGGACCCTCCAGAGAAAAATTATCTTGAACCCAAATCTGGAAAAAAAGGTAGAATCAAATTGCTAAAACAAGAAATTTTAATTTCTGTAAGATGATTAAATAAAATCACACCAAAATATTGTGTAAAAATAATTAATTCACTCAAAAATTGCCTTCTTTGTTTTTTTTTTATAAAGACATACTTAGCTACTCAATGGCATTAAGAACTCAAAATATATTCCGCACTTACAGAAGTACGCCACCAATCCTTATCGTGAGCTAGTTCTATCCAGTCCACCTCATTGCACTCTATCCCTATTTAGAGATAGTTCTATCAAGTTCATCCCATTACACCCTATCTATATATTGAACTAGTTCTATTCATTACACCCTATCCTTATCTTGAGCTAGTTCTATCCAGTCCACCTCATTTCACTCTATCTCTTTCAGGTCCATTCTAATGTTATCCTATCCTCCCATCTACGTCTAGGTCTTTAAAATGGTCTCTTCTCATTGGGTTTGCCAGTCAGTACACTGAACAAGGTTCTAGATTCTTCTACTCGGGCTGTATGTCTTGTCCAATGTAATCTACGAGACTTGATTATCCTGTAACCACCTCCTCTCCCCAGTACCCTCATCCCTTTTTGGACCAAATATCTTACTAAGCATTTTTATTCAATCACCCTATATTTGTTTGCGTCATGTAAGGTAAGAGAACACATTTCACACTCATATAGAACACCCGGTGATATTGTTTGGTATATTCTGAGTTTTACATCCCTTGGCACAAGGCGATCGAGTGTCGACTGTATTCGTTTCCTAATTTCCCATCTAAAATTGATATTGATATATAAAATAGTTATTCCTAAATATTTAAACACATTATAAGGTAATATACATTAAAAAAAAGGTCTGATCCCCCGCTCTTGCGAGTGCTTGGGCAAAGGCTTAATTCTGGTCTTGTTTGATTTAACTGTGACGGGAAATTTGGGGGTTAAATTCCGGTTGGGTGTATTAAAGTGTTTATTCCTAAATGTTTTCCCCCTCTCCTTCGAAACAAAGTGTTCGAGCTCCCTATTATTTCTATTTTAACTTCCACGTTATAGTAAGCACTATCTCGGTTTGTGAGACATGGATTACAAAAAAACAAAACAAAAAAAAACACGGAAAAATCAAAATTCAGCCTGGTCCGGGATCGCCCCAACATCGGCACTCTATTCTATTGCGAGAGTAGTGCCTTAGACCATGTGGCCACTAAAGTGGCTGGCATAACTAATACATGTGATTTATTTCATGAAGAACCTATTGACAAAGCTAGTTTATTATCATTGCACTGTAAGACTAAAAATATTTAATGTCAATATAAACAGACCAAGACAAACACCAAACTATTATGGCTAGAAAGGTGAATTAAAAAAGAAAGTTTTTCATTCGCTTAGAGGTAAGGCATAACATACTATTTTTGCTCTTAAGAAATTAAATAAATAACCAAGATAAAATATTAAATATTATTGGTAGAATTTAAATTATTACTGTGTATCTGCTTAAGCATTATTTTATTTATCGTGTCAACACCAAAAATGCTATAAATACTGGACAAAATACTGGCCTCCACTCCCTTCAATCCCACTTTAACCTCAATATATTATAACCAACAAGGTGTAAACTCGGTCTCACGAGAAGAATTTTGGGACACTAACTGAGTAGGTAGTTATAATTGTTTGAAAATTAACTACCTTAATTTATATTTTCTTCGGTTAGTTAGATACAGCCAGAACAGGTAGTAAAACGTGGTGCAAAAAAAAAGAAAAAAAGAAGAAGCTAGGTCTAACTAACACCATGGCAAAGAAAGAAAATGTTTGTTTCGGTTGGAGAGAGTGAGGGGGGATGTAGGTATATATATATTTTTTTGTTTCAGTAGATAAGTAGCTCTTTTTTAAAAGTTGACAAATCGTTCTATGTGGATCGTTTAGTTAAGGAGGCACCCAATGCCGTGGTGTACCATAACTCTGCGTCAGATCTCTCCAAATTGATATTTAATCAGTTTTAAATAGTCAACGAGAAACTATTATTCGGTAGTAGCTACCTTCAAAGAAGACTTGAGAGCTGTTGATCTGGTACTCACGTAGAACAGTTTAAACATATTTTGAAATCGAATAGTGGTGACACTAAGTTATTACGACATGGAGATTTTAAATATACTCTAGGTAAACAGACGGTCGGCCTTAAGAAGTGGGGATGGTTAAAAATGAAGTTCTCTTTTGTTTGTTTGGGGTTTTATTCCATTTAAAATAATGAACTCCTGATCCCATTAAATTCTCAATGAAACTGAAAGTATAGTTTGTTTGCTGTAACAAGAAACTTTTTTTCCGATCGCTCAAAAAGTCAGCATAGTAATATTTTGACAGGATAATATTTTTGGAAAATACAAACAATTTTTACGGTCAACATCAATGAGTTTCCACTATTTTATTAATATTATTTAATACACATTGATAATATTTATATAAATTGACAGCTGTAGATCACATGACTTGATCTTGAATACGCCAAATTAGATCTAGTAACTTTTCTAGCTGTCAGATAAGACTCTTTCTAGGATATTAAACTCAAGATTTACTTTCACGTATGTATGTATGTATGTATGTATGTATGTTTTAATATCCCGCTACCCGCCTCGGTGGCGTAGTTGGCTAACACGCTAGTCGTGTTGAGCTCTACTGCTGAGGACGGGGAGATCAAGGTTCGAATCTCGGTCGGGTGAACTGGGCGTGGTTTTTCCTAAAAGGTTTTCCACTCTCCCTCCACGCAAATGCGGGTTCACTTCCTCTAATACAACCTTCCTAATTCCTAATACATCAGAGTAATTAGTATTTAAAGCGTATAACCCGAACGGGTAGTAAGACGCAGTGCTAAATATTATTATTATTATTATTATTATTATTATTAATATCCCGTTCGAGCTATACGCATATGTTCTATTTATGCTAGTGGGTTAGGGATGAGTAAGGTGGGATTTAGATGAAGTGTGCCAGAATTCTTGTAAAGAGAAAGGGGGAAAACATTTAGGAAAACCACCCTCAGTAGGCCTACACCTATCCTACACCCTATCTCAGTTGGTAAAGTGTCTTCTAGCTTAGGTGATATTCCCGACAAGGCTGAAAAAAATTATCTTTGATGAAATATAGGTTCACACTTTGACATTGATAAATTAACGACCGGGGACTGGATGTTGTACTTGTATTGGTCTTTAGTTAGATTATAAGGCATGTTAAGCTACGACAGGCCTAGTCAGCTGGTAGTGGAACATATATGGCTTGAATAAAACACTGACCCAGACCACATGCTGGAAACAGTACACCCGACCAGGATTCGAACCCTGATTTACCCGTCATTGGCAGTCTAGTCTACTGTGAGAGTAACGCCTTTTAGACGATGTAGTACAGGAGGAATTGTAATTTTGCTAATATTTCGTATTCATTTTGATTAGTTTGTGGGAAGTTGTTATTCATGGCAAGAAGGAAAAAAAAACTACTTGTAATTTTTCCCCTCTCCTATTATGCCTGTTATTTTGAAAAGAAAAATGGAAGACAATTTTTTATTATTTTTTTTGCTCTAAATTGGATCAAAAAGTATGTCTTCAGATCACTCATGCAATCCTCAGTGAGCCATCCTCAACTTCCCATCCCCTTTCGAGTTTGGTTGTATTGCTCAAGAGGGTGGGAAAGTTGTCCCGTTCAAATGCAGCCCATTAGAAGCACTTAGAACCGCCCTAATACTGATCAAGTGTTACTGCAAGGAACGTTGCACAAATGCAGTATGCAGCTGTCTCAAGAACAATACCCGTTTTGTTAAAATATGCGACCTTGAAAAAATATTTAATGTCAAAAATAGATATTAGTTGCATCATAGTAAAAAAATAAGCGTTTTGTAACTTATCTAGATTACACGAATTGAAAGAAGGCCTTGCGTTTCTGAGCTCAACTATAAATATTCAACAATAGTAAACATTTGTATCGTGATTTTCAGAGAAATGACTATCTATCATTAGCAAAAATCGTGATAAAAACCTTTTTTATTCAAAATTGTATGGGATTTAACACTTACCATTTCTGAAATAGAAAGAAAAACACATTTTTGGCCGTAATTTTTTAAGATGGCATTTATAATGTGTGAGGGGAAAATTGCGACAAGTTGATGGTTTTACTTCTCACATACTGACCAAAATTAACATGAATTAAAAAAAATATTTTTTTTTTCATCTCCCCCGGAACTAATACAGCCACCAAAGCGGGTTTTACCAGATGCTAGATTATTATAGTGATTATTATCACTGTTGGTTAGTTAACCCTGATTTTAAATGCACCCTAAGAATTGTTTAAGGTTTTATGACTATAAACACTGTTCCTATAAAAGCCACATTTATAGTAATGAGACAACGGGCTCCAGACACAAACCTGACCCTAATATAGGCTTATGGTTCAAATCCTATTTGGTTATAAATTTAGTCTTGTATAGAGTGATGAGGTGAGGTAAAAATGCTTTAAAAACCAAACAAATAATCGTGAAGTGAGGCAAAATGAGGGGGTAGTGGTCTGACAGCAGGAATGATCCACGAGCTGATGTTGTCAGAGTGTGCGAACTTTTCTAGGGGTGAAGGGCCGGGAGTGAAGGGATTTCCAGGATCGGGGTTAGTTGGGAATGAGGGGTTGGAACGGGGAGGCTCTGAGCAGATGAGGTTTTCCGAGAACAGGAATTCCTAGGTGTATGTTAAGGTGTTTTAGAAGTGAGGAACATTCCTGGAGCAAGATTTGGTTCAGGGTAGGGGGAACTTCCTGAACCTGGGTATTTTGGAATGGAAGTAAGAGGGATCCAAAAGCGAAGGTCTGTCTAGTAGAAAGGATTGTTCAAGGGTGGGATATGATTTGAGGTGTTGGTGGTCTGGAAGCGGGGGATTATTATGGGGTGAGAGTGGTAATAACATTTAAACTGGCCTCCTATTGGTTCGATGAGACGGTTAAGAGTGATTGAACGCATTCATTCACATCAAGCTGCTCCTAGCCGGTCTAGAACTGATCCGATTCGACTCAACGGCTTATGCTTATTTTGAATATGCGTTCTTCAGTTCATTACAACTGGGCTGTTCCGATACTATCACACTTGATTTGAGCCAGTGGGCGACTAACCTAGCGTAGTTCAGCCTTTCGACTAGACACATGCTCTTATTTTAATAACTAACTGCCATATGGATAATTCCTCTTTTACCCTTTGGTTTCCTGGTCCCATCTTGCTAAGTAAGATCTTGAGCGTTATTTTTATCAGTAGCTAAACTTACATTTAAAATAAATGATACGACACAATCGCACAAACATTCTCAGATTTGTATTAGACTTAAATCCCCGAAGATAATTTTAAAACATAGTTTTTAAGTAAGTTACCCTTAATTATGTTTTCCTCATGAAACAAACATATCTTCTTGATTATCACAATACATCAATTTTGAATTAAATTCAAATATATTTAACAAAATTCAAATTTGATCAATGGTTAACTACCCTAAAATTATTTATTTGTAAAAATAAAAAGTTATCTTATTTATATAAAAAAAACTATTCCCATATTACAATTTTGAATTCAATCTAAAGGTAAATTAATTTTTTTTCCCATAGTTAATCGTAAGTAAACTACCCTTAACCCTGGAGCTGTTGCACTTATGTTGCAACCTAATGTGGTCGCGGGGGGTCACAATGACCATTACTTTTGTTGCTTATTTTAAACCAGTTTTTTGCGGGTTTTTTTTTCAAATGTTTAATCTAGAATACAATATTTTATCTATTTTATCTAATTTTAACAATTAACGATTAATAATAATAAAAAAATACGCTTTACAAAATAACTTAGTGTAATTTTGAAAAAACCAACAACTAAATGTTATTCTTAGGTAGAGCTTACTCTTTTATTTTAAAACTAATGATATTGTTTATTTATATTTTTCGATATTATTCTAGAACATTTGTTTGAGATGAATATATATAATTTTAAACTCTGTAACCCTTTACAGAAAAGTTATATGACTTATGAAAACACTCGTAAGAAGTTATCAATATAACAAAAACCTAATACAGATCTATAAAAAATATTTTTGTTTCAAAACATAAAAATATAGAAAAAATAAAACAAATTGTATTTTGTAGTTTTCTGTTGCCTGTTCGTGTTAGGTCAGTAAATTCAAACATTTTAAAGACATTTCTTCAAGTGTGAGTTTCTAATGAATCCTACAAATGTACTTTAGGGTTGTAATCATCATATATCTCTTCCTCTGGGTCAAATCACTACCTACATCACTTTAATTACCACCTAAATCATCATTCTAGTTATCAGATCATTCTTCATTTAGTAAAGAAAGAATACACTATTTTTTTATATCCATTACTAAGTATAAGCTAGTAAATCAATATTCAAAACAAACACATAGAATTTGTACCCTAACACAAATGGTTGCGTGGGGTCAAGGTGACCTAAGAGGCTGTGGTAGGTTCGCAAAATATGTTTGGTGGAGGAGGTAGAGTAAAAAATAAATCATGTTAGGTCATGATGACCCCACGTGACCGTTACAGGGGTAAATTAATATATTTTACCCATTCGGGAACCAAATCGTAGGGCCATTAAAAAAATATACAGTTAAAAAAATCAGTCATCAGTAAACTATCCATACATGAGTTTATATATCAATAACAAGCACACAGTTTTAATTGCCATGTCAAACATTCCAAGATACCCATTTGGAGCCAAATCTTTAGGGCGTTTTTGAAAACTTATAGTTATCATTAAATTACCCATAAATGAGTTTGAACCACAAAAACAAGTATATGGTGTTATTTGACATAGGTACCACATAATATCGTTATACATTTTCGAGATATTTAGAATTTTCAAAAATTAATCATCAGCTAACTACACTTTAACGAATTTTTCACCCAATAACTAATGATACAGGGCTATTGGTCATGCCAAACCAATCTTAGATTTACATTTCAATCGAAATCGTTAAAGCTATTTGAAAAATATATTTAATTTAAAAAAAATCACTCTTCAGTAAACTACTCAATTTTTAGGGCTGGGATCAAAATAAAATAAAAATGTCCCAAGGTATACCCCTATAAAATTTAAATATCAAGTTTGAACAAAATCCATCTGATCATTTCGGATCCGTGGCCAGTGACAGACAGAAGATAGACAGTCAGCCAAGAAGGAACAAAATTTTAAAATCCACTTTTTTATGTTCGTGTTCACATATGTGGTGACCTGGAAGTTTAGGGGTAAGGTGTCAGACTTCTGTTTTGGCGGTGTGGGGTCCAATCCTCTGTCCCAGCACAGATTTATCTGATTGCCTAACCCTTCCTTCACCTCTGACAAAACGTTCATTAATCACAACTTGTAAATGTGTGGAATGCCCGACCTCCACCGTGGTTCGGATTCCACGTTAAGCTGTAGGTCATCCATTTCATCTTACAATCACCCTACCATTACACATTAGCGTAAGTGCGTATAACCCGAACGGGTAGTAAGACGCGGTGCTAATAATAATAATAATAGTGTTCACATAAGACGTAAAGATTCGTCATCATCTCGAGATCGATTTTGTCATGGTCACAATACATTCTCTTGCTATGAGAAAGTTAAAATTGTTAATAGGAAGACAGCTCATTATCAGGTCGTTAGACTGTTATGTTACGCATGGTCTAAGAGGTGGAGCCTCGTTTTGAATTCGGTTGAATGCATAGGGGCTGGAGTTAAACATGATGATTTAACTATATTTTCAGTTCACTGCTATTTAATTCATATCTACTACCTTATTCTCTAATATAATTTAAGTTACTGATAAATTCCCACTGAAATATATGAATTTATCTCACTCGAACCAGTTTTTACTTACGCTTTATTTCACATCTCTCTTTTACACACTTTCTTACTGACCGATAGGGCTGTGTTCATAAAATGTATATCAGCGTGAATTTAATATTCATCACGCTAGTAAAATAGGGTTTAAGAAGATAGAGTTTAAAGGAAATGTACGATCATCAGCATGGTGGCAGGGTGGGATACAATTTATTGAATAACACCCTCAGTAAACCCTACCTGAATTGTAACCCCAATCTCCCCATCACCAAAGAACTAGATTAAATAAAATGGCCACTTAGCCTCGTGTCCATTAACGCAGGTCTCTTTATCATTAGTTATTTTTATTTAATGTTTAGCACAGCGTTTTACTATCCATTAAGGTTTTACGCATATATACTAATTACGCTAGTGAGCTGGGAATGAGTAAGGTTGAATTGAAAGGAGGTGTATCAACATTTGCCCGAGGGAGTGTGGAAAACCAGAGAAACCACCTACAGTTTACCAGGTTGGGATTAATACCCTCTCTCTCTGTCATCGGCAGTCTAGTACAACACGAGCCCGACTCCTTAGACCATTCGGTCTCCAAAGCAGTTCATTAGTTAATATTTTACAATTCATGCATCGATTAAAAAGATTTGCAGCACTATCATTTAATATGAAAATATTGTCTCTTAAGCAATGTTGTTTAGTTCTCTTGAATTAAGACAACAGAGCTTGGATGTCTATAGAACGGAGATTATTTCAACTCATTCATGTACAGATTGTACCTTAACATGTGGGAACCACCTCAACGGTGGGCATGAGACACAAAAGCGATTAAAGAAAGTTCATTTTCAAACATATATATCATTTGACCTTTTTCTGAGTTACAGCCAATTGATTCCATTAAATTTGTTTGTATACCATGCTTGATATCTCTTAACCTGTTGACTAGGTGTGTTCTTTTGCTTATTCCTAATTATTTTAAACATCTGCACTTTTTAAAAGTGTGCGACATCCTAATACATGACGAAATAAGGCTTGCATTCGGGCTGAAGGTGGCCCATTTAAAACATTTACCATATTTAAGAATCAAATAGCTGAAGCTATTATCTATGCTTTTTATTAAGGAATTCTCCATAAAGATATAATATTCTGAAAATTGAAAAATTACACCTGGACACGGGAATCGAACCCGGGACCTTTGGCTTAGTACGGCAATGCTCTTACCACCGAGCTATCCAGGAATCGTCCCGTACCCAGGGTCATTCTTCACTCATATTTTAAGGCAGAGTCTATGATGGACGTGCGGAAATCATCGGCTACTAATGTGTGATTTCTTTTATTAAGATCACGAGCTATCAGATAACGCAGCCACCTTCAACTTGGAGTTGGCTTCATGCTGTTAAACTGTTAAATGAAAAATCCATATAAGCTTACATATTATTAACTTTCAAACTTATTAAAGAATCATAAATAATTAAACGTTTATATTTATATACGGAGTGGAGCAATTAAACCGAACTATTTTCAAAAATTTAATAGAAAACAATCCAATCGACAGAAACTTAATTTAAATAGTTGACAGATTTTCTTTTAAATCTTTATAAACAAAAGCTATCATTTACTGTTTAAAAATAATGCCACCCAAATGTGCACCATTCTTCGCAATGCACTAATGAGATTGCTGGTGAAAGCTGCGTGCGACCCTGCGAAGCAGATTTGGTGAAATGGAATCAACCTCTTGGCGAAATTTAACATTTAAATTGTCAATAGCGCGTAATTGACGAGAGCACATCTTCTCTTTCAAATACCCCTATTAGAAAAAATCGGGGGCTGTCAAATCCGGTGACCGTGGAAGCCACGCAACGTCATAAAACCGGGAAACTTGGCGCACTGAGAAGAATCTGCGCAGTGCTTCTATGCTGTGATAAGATGTGTGGGCAGTGACCCAATCTTGTTGTAATTAAATATTTTCAAGATTACACTGATGCTGGCATAACTCAGGAACAAGGAAATTTGTTATCATTTTTTAATACCTTTCTGAGTTCGTTGAGTTGCTCGGTTGTCAGCATTTTCGAAGAAATAAGGCCCAATGACACCCATTGATCCAACTTCCAGCCCCACACTATAAAACAACCTTTTCAATATAAACTGGTCTTTCGGGAATTTCTCGTGGATTTTCAGTTGCACAGTATAGGAATATTTTTTAATTCCCAAAACCTTTCAGGAAGAAATTAGCCTCGTCAGTCATTAGAAGAGTGTTTAAAAAAAACAGATTCGGATTTGTTTTATCAAATAAAGTCTAACAAAACTGCAATTTGACATCCTTTTCATGTTGGTAAAGTTCTTGCACTAACTGAATTTTGTATGGGGTAAATCGTAGGTCCAAGTGTAAAATTCTTGAAAGATTCCTTCGATACAGTTGTAACGTACGGTTGTGTCGCCAGGCTGAACGACGTAGACTCTGTTCATTGGCCGCTTTCATGCGCTCTTCGTTTTCAGGTGTTCTGATCGTAACCGTTTATGTGTTTTGTTCAGCACCAATCCACTTGCACGCCACTGACTTACCCACACACCAATTGTTTTGAGTGATGGCACTGGCTACGCTCGTCACCAAACTTCTGTCTAAGTACACGTTGAACTTGAACAGTTGGAGTGTGTGTTTATAAACTGTTTCACAGCAAATACGCGTTATTTCACTTACCAACCAGCAATAATTGTGCACTGAATACAAGCTCACATATTACTTATCGCGACCTTTAATTGCCCCACCCTGTACAAAATAGCTCAGTTGGTACCACGTCTCCTTGTCAAGGGACCTGAGTTTGATTCCTAGCATGGCTGAAGACTTTGAGTTTCCCCTTTAGCAGTGAATAAATTATCGTGTGAGGGACTGGGTGTTCTGTCTGTTGTAGCTTAAGGAAATTAAAATTGATAATTTTGGAGGCCACTCATGATTATCCATGCTCGTGTTGATTAATAATGTGTAATGTAACAGATTCCAACAAAGAAAAACAGTCATCATAAATTCTTTTAAAACCATAGATTAATGCATACATTATTTTTATAAATAATTAAAGTCAATACCTATAAAAACCAATTATGTATTAAAATGAAATTAATTTTGGACGGTAAATGTATGTTTGTATTTTCCAAGGGCTCCTTTTATGAAAATTCTATTGTAAATTAGTTTGTAGGTAATGTTCTTAAATAGCATTTGTTTTAAAATGTGTACGTAAAATAAACATTCTTAAATAAAAACCTTTAAAGAAAAATTATTCACAAGTTAAACATCAACTTACTATATTATCTTCATCATTCTACTCAGGTACCTGCTAAAAAAAAAATCCCCCACCCCAATAAGCTACCCTTCGCATTATTTATTTGCCTAGGTCATGGTTCCAATTTAAACGGACCATCCTGCCATAAACCCCTCTCGCCCCCTTACACTTCTTATAGCGCTGACGTCATTGTTTGCTCTTCACTTTGAATTACAATGACTAGGCCGAGGGGAAATATGATATATTGATGTTGGCAGGGCTTTCATTTTCAATCTTTTGTTAGCAACCTCTGGGCTTAGTACTTGGATGCTACAAGTCAATTGCTTGTTTTTCATCACAATTGGTCATCTATTTATTTAATAACCCTTTTGAATGGACACTTTTAGTTTTTGTTGGAGTTAGACAGATTTACATCAATGTTTGATAACCTACATTAATTCAGGTGCCTTTTTTTCATTTGCGTTTAATATTATTTAGGTATTTTATGCAAACTTTACAAACACATGGTCTTGATATAGTCCAATTTTCATTTGAGGGGGTCTTTATAGAATATAAACATATTTTTGTGGTTAACACTGATAACATTTTACTATTTTATCAGTATTATCTTAGAGGTATTGATAATATTTATGAAAAGTGACAACTGTAGATCACATGTCTTGACATACAAATACGTGAAACACTATTGTAGCTTTCTTAACCCCCCTAACTATGAAAAATGGACTATAATACACATACACTATAGAAACAAAATTACTAATTTAGTATAATCAAGGTACAATGGTAGGTTAACACTATAGGAGGTGTATATTTTGCATCCTGTGAAAGTTTTGCTGCTTGTAAAATAGTATTTGTGATTTTATTTGTATTATGGCACCACCTAATTAAAGTCACACACCTCACACAATGGTGTATCTTATAAGAATGGCAGTTCTGAATCTTTAAAACACTTAACAGTCCTGAATAATTATCTTAGAATCTTCTGTTGTAATACTGTTAACAAATAGCTACTTTATTTGTTTGAGATATATTATATTGTCTTAATCATTTACTTTGATCTCATAATTGTAACATTTCGTGTGAAAACTCGTTGTAAATAAACAAATCTAATAATTTTGTTTGTTTGTTATGAAACTTAAAACAGAACATGTTGATATCTTTGTTATCCAGTTTGACGTGAACTTTAAATTGAAATAACAAAACACTTCTTAGATAACGTGAGATTTTTGGCGTCTGAAACATGTCTTAGCCTTCCGGTAAGCAATCCTCTTACCATGACCATGATCCCTTTAACATGACCACGATTCCCTTAACATAACTAAAATCCCCTTAATATGAACGTCTAAAAGCATAATCCCTTGTTAAAATCCACCCTTCAATTCTGTAATGTTTAACATTTTCTTAGTTATCCTCCACCCCCCTACCCCCAAAATATATATATTTTTTCAAGACCTATGGTGCAGCAGATGATCGTCAACTTCTTCTTAGACTCCATTTTTCTAAAAAGATTCTATTCTATACAAAGGCAGATCCCAGCCACGCAGCGCCCGACATTGAAACCTTTGCCCTCAGCTAGGCAATGTGCCTTGCACGAAAGACTGGGCGTAAGACCGTCGCAAGGCGAACGCTTCACCCTGGAACTGCGAGTCTTTTGGGATTCATCTCCTGAAAGAATAAAAACATTGTAATATATTTTATTTTGTTTTAAAGTATTGCGTAAATAATTTCCATAAAAACCTACTGGTACAGGTAATTTTAGGTTCTAATTAATATGTTAACAACATATAATACATTATGTATCATACATATGTGATTTAATGTAATTTGATTCATGATACTAATATCAACACTAAAGTATTCCTCTGAGGAAAGGGAGAAAGGAGAACCAAAGTAGAGGTAGAGTTATCATTTTATAGTTTCATATATTTCTCTCTTACTATTTCCTACCCCCCCCCCTCCCTCTTCACCTCATATTGTCTTTGAATCCCACGTCAATGGGAACTTGAACTAAACGTAGATCTCATATAGTCTGGTTTGTTGATAGGGTGAAGACCTGTAGTTTGAATACCAGCTAGTATGGAGGGTGGTTTTTTTTTAAATAAATTGTTT
>CABFVX010001098.1:112764-146624 GCA_902151425.1 Timema shepardi
GGTTATTCTCCTATCATAGCAATGAACAAGGGTCTGCACTTGATTATGCTCCTATCATAGCAATGAACAAGG
The DNA here is from genome assembly GCA_902151425.1 of Timema shepardi. Classification (NCBI taxonomy): domain Eukaryota; kingdom Metazoa; phylum Arthropoda; class Insecta; order Phasmatodea; family Timematidae; genus Timema; species Timema shepardi. The sequence goes on from CABFVX010001098.1 coordinate 112,837, forward strand.
GTCTGCACTTGACTCTGCTCCAATCATAGCATTGAAGAAGAGGCTGCTTGGTTATTCTCCTATCATAGCAATGAACAAGGGTCTGCACTTGATTCTGCTCCAATCATAGCATTGAAGAAAAGGCTGCTTGGTTATTCTCCTATCATAGCAATGAACAAGGGTCTGCACTTGATTATTCTCCTATCATAGCAATGAACAAGGGTCTGCACTTGATTCTGCTCCTATCATAGCATTGAAGACGAGGCTGCTCGGTTATTCTCCTATCATAGCAATGAAAAAGGGTCTGCACTTGATTATGCTCCTATCATAGCAATGAACAAGGGTCCGCACTTGATTCTGCTCCTATCATAGCATTGAAGAAGAGTCTGCTTGGTTATTCTCCTATCATAGCAATGAACAAGGGTCCGCACTTGATTCTACTCCTATCATAGCATTGAAGAAGAGGCTGCTTGGTTATTCTCCTATCATAGCAATGAACAAGGGTCCGCACTTGATTATGCTCCTATCATAGCAATGAACAAGGGTCTGCACTTGATTATGCTCCTACCATAGCATTGAACAAGGGTCTGCTTGGTTATTCTCCTATCATAGCAATGAACAAGGGTCCGCACTTGATTATGCTCCTATCATAGTATTGGTCCAGGATCTGCTTGATTATTCTTCTATTTTAGAACAGTACAAGGGTAGATATGACTATTTCCTCTTTATACTAAGTGTTCCTTTTCTCTAGCCAACTATCACATTTCTACCTTTCTCAGCACTCAAACGGAAAATAAGTTGAGACCATTACTAACTCATTCCCTTTCTGTCAAAGGAATGGATATATAAAAAAAAGTTTCATTTGAGGTTTACTTTCCAAACTACTGATTAAATCGGGATGTGACTTACAAAACATTATTTTAAGTTCTGGAACCAGTGAAACCCTCAGTACCCTGGATGTCAATTCATTAGTATGAAAAGACGAAACCCAATTTCAGAAATGATACGTCTTTCAGCCATGCTGGATCCCTTAGTCTAGCAGGCAGAAGGACAACTGACCAAGTTAATGTGTTGGTCTGGTCAAGTCACAAACATATTTCTCTATAAGCCTGTATCTGCTGTAATGCCATATCATATCAGCCTCTTTATCTGGATTATAGTCAACATCACCATCTGACACACATTTTGGTATTCTACAGTTTCGTACAATGGTGACAAGGTCATAATTAAATACATCATTTATTTTATTTCAATTAATTAATATGTTTAAAAATGCACAATTTAATGTGATGATCTTATAACACGTGAAGGTGAGCAAATGGTATTAATATTTTATTATTCTTATCGTGCTAACATATCTCATGATTTATCCTCTTTCTCTTATGTCTGACTGAACTTACTGCGGTGTATAGGGCCGGTTAAGATAAAGAAAGGGGACAAGGTCCTATTACTAAGTATAAAATGGGTGTAGATTTTGACAGGAATGATGATAATAATAATACATTAGTAAATAAATCCGGTACAAATAATAAGGATAATATAGTTTATCTTACTAATAAAAAGGATTTGTGTATGTGTAGGGTTAAAACTCCCAAACCAAAAAAACATAGATATCTGAAACTCCCCATACGCAATTTGTGCAACATTATGGTGCTAAACTCAGACTTTTTTTTATATAATATTTGTAGACTAGATCCATTGGTGTCTGAACATTTAAATCAAGTGTATAACCCAAATGGGCAGAAAGACAAGGTGCTAAAAAAAAACACTTAAATCTTGTAGCCAACAAATAGTTTTGCTAAGAAGTATTCAATACACCAATTAATTCTTCACTCTCAGAATATAATCTATTATTCATCCGTTTTACTTGAGACTTACTGACAAGAAAAAATGTCAACCTTAAATCCAAAGAGAATTGTCAACCTTAAATCCAAAGAGAAATGTCAACCTTAAATCCAAAGAGAATTGTCAACCTTAAATCCAAAGAGAAATGTCAACCTTAAATCCAAAGAGAAATGTCAACCTTAAATACAAAGAGAAATGTCAACCTTAAATCCAAAGAGAAATGTCAACCTTAAATACAAAGAGAAATGTCAACCTTAAATCCAAAGAGAAATGTCAACCTTAAATCCAAAGCTACATTTCAATATTACATCCAAAAAGAGACTATGAGACCCGAGAATTGTCGACCAGCTGGTAAATAGTAATTAAATGCGTCAATACTATTAAAAATGGGAATATTAATTTAGCACACGCTGAGATGGATTAAGAGACAAGTTTCTCCTGAGCTCACATCACCAATAAATATTCACGCCACATGCAATCTTACAGGGATTCGAACCATATTCTCTGGAGCTATTCGTAACTTACACTCAGATAACTAAGGGTACAAGATGATGTTTCACCGTTTATTTTTCGTCCCTTAGGCTTGAATGATGACCTTGCGGCGTGTTGTAGTACCAGTCCTGGTAAAGGAAGGAAATGCAGGCACGTTAAAAAAGTGGTCCAAAGGGATGTGTATATGAGCGAAGTTAAAAAAAATCTCTGTTATTAAAAACAACTATAATGATAATAAATCTAATGAAATTATCAAATTACAGTTTTTTAATATCGTTCTTCCCAAAATTAATAGATGTATATTATATATACGTTAGAAAACATATTTAATGTATTATATTTCAAATAATAATTAAACGTGTAGCTAAGTAAATTGAAGAGATATGTGCCAAAAATGATTATCAAATTAATTGGACATAGTCATATGGTTGATCATGAAATATTTAGATTGGTTTGATATAGATAAAGTTATTGAAATCATTATGAACTCTACATTATTTACACATCGATTAAAGGATATGATTTATAAGTTTGTTTTATAAAAGAAGAAACACATGGTGTTTTTTGAGTTTTATGAAAGAAAATCTTGGGAACTAATTGGAAAATATATCTCTAAAATACTTTATTACTTTTACTACTACTTGTAGTAATACTTTTACTTCTTTCTATTAGACCTACACATATATTAAAACTCCTACACTTGTGGTTTTGGGATAAAAGAATGTATTGCCCTAACTTGATTAACTGTACATGCTTTTTTTTCTGATATATATCACTGTTTTCTGAAAGTGCTCAGTAAAATACACCCTAAAGGAAATATATATCATGAATATTATCTAAATGGTTAATTAGTTTTTTATTTTAAATACACCTAAACAAATAGGGGCCGTAGTAATAGGGAGGGAGGTTATGGGACTTAACCTCCCCACCCCCAAAATTTTCTGGAGGTTTTAATATGAAACTTGGCCTTGTATCAAACTTAAAATAACATACAGAGATATTCACTTTCCAAAAATTTACCAGTGAAGTACCACTCAAAATAACTTTTGGATGCATTCAATATTAAAAAAAATATACAGACCAATATCACTCTAAATGGTTTCTAGAGGCATCCAATTTTTAAGTAAAACCCTTAGGGGTCCACTCCAAATAGCTTATATATGCATATAATATATTTTATTAAATCCTAGAAAAGGACCACTACAATAGCTTTAAATTTCCAAAATGTGTTGAGGGAATACCACTTTCAATAGCTTCTAAAGTCATATTAAAAAATTAGGTGAAGACCATTCCAAATAGCTTTTAAGGGCATCTAATTTTAGAAATTTGCTCGTGGACTACTTAAAATAGCTTTTAGAGGAATCTACTTTTCTAAAACAAAACAAAAAATCAGCTGAAGAACTCTCTCAATAGTTTCTAAAGCGTTCCAACTTTTTTTTAAAAACCCTGTGAGCACTTCTTAAAATAGTTTTTAGACGCATCAATATTAAATTTTTTTATTGCCAATGGAGGATTACTTAAAATATCCTTTAGGAGAATCCAAATTTCAAAATTTTTGGGAGGTGGAGGGAATATTATTCTAAATAGCTGCTAAAACAATATTTTCAAAAATTCTTCAAACGAGGATAACTACAAATAGCTCCGAGGAGCATCCGATTTTCAAATAAAATTGGGGGAAAGAAGGATAAAAAGTCTCTACAAAACCTTTTCTCGCGTACACCTCCTTACAATTTTACACAAATAAAGTTCCACCCTCCAGTATAAAATAACAATATTCTTATTTATTAGGGTTAAGTAGTGAGTCTTAACATTATGTCATAAACTTACTAATTTGGAATCTTTAAAAATCACCCTCCTCTTCCTGGTTCCTTAGATTAACTAATGTAACATTTATATATATTTTCATCTAATAGTATTGTGTTTTTAAATATTATATGAGTATCTTTCTATATCCGGTCAGGACTAGAATAAAAACCTCTCATAGGAAGTCGATCAATGTCTGAGGAACAACTTATAATCGATCTTTGGCGCGGTCAAAGCTCAATGTAAAAGCTTATATTGTGTAAGGTATGGTTCCGCCTATATGCAATACCTCAATCCATTTTTCGCCCACTTATTTCTATGTAATTCTATATTGATAGTACACATGTTAATGATTTAATACATTTTAATATAATAAATCTATGTTTTATTATATTTATATTCAATGGTTATTTCATTTCCAGATATTAGAGAATTATTCTTAATTAACGTTGACAAACATAAGGTTTAATCGGTATGGAATAATCCTAGCGCTTTTGTGTATCGAATTTTGTATTGATTTGATAATCTTTGCCTTTTGTTTTTTATTTTTGCTTACTTTTCCCACTGCCTCTTATTACCTAATTGGTATTTAAGCTTTTGAATTATGCTAATGGTATAGGGATGAGGAATGGAGGGTGAGAGTAAATGCCTCCTTATTTTCATAGAAGAAGAGTGGTGAACTATCACACTCGGCCGGGATTCGAGACTCAACCCACCTGTCAGACTATTTGAGCCTGTCGTCTTGTATGAGCGCCCACCAATGCGATTAAATTAAGAGTTAATCGATTATAAATAAACGATTTTGAATCACTATATTAATTAAACTCGGTTCTGTGTCTTACCTTTAGCAGGCGATCCATCGACTAGTGCTGAGAATATCAGGGCGATAACCAAAGTTACAACTAAAACCCTCATGTTGATGTATTTACTACGTAAGCCACACTCTCTAAACCAAGAAATAATATTCCTTGAACTGTTACTTGAATGGTTTCACAAGAAACAATGAAGTGCTCAACATATTCTGTAGGTGACATCAATCTCTTTACATTGTACATACATGCGCGCGCACTCATGACGTGACTGCTGTTAGAATTAATCTCAATTGAAGCTAAATGGTTAGGATGTGAGCGCTTTTACATCCCCACCAATCAAAATGAACACTCAAGTATCTAGCAGTCGACCGGATCAAGATTGAATCTTGAAAATGGATGTCTTTGAGATATGTGCTAACTCTCGCATCGTAATGGATGCAATAGAGGATATATACCGGCTAAAAGGTTTGCGTACACCTGTATTTATCATATCATATTGACTCGGTACTTTTTTATGTTTGTAAAAACTTCTCTGTTTCGCATCGTATCTGCTTGGTAAGTTTTATTTTGATGTTGGTGATCCTTATCGCATCGTATCTGCTCCTAAGCACCAATTGACTGTTTATTTTATTTTGTTGCAAAGTAACTAATTACACAATCATAATTTATATACTTATATTCTACTATCTATTAATATCCCAGACTCAAATCCTAGCGGAGTGAATTAAGGTTCGATATTCCTAAATGATTTTCCACAAGCACACCACGCAAACTCGAGTACAGTGTCTTTAAATATCTACCTTCTTCATCATTATCCTATTATGAAAATTGAAAAATGACACCTGGACACGGGAATTGAACCCGGGACCTTCGGCTTAGTACGCCAATGCTCTTACCACTGAGCTATCCAGGATTCGTCCCATGCCCATGGCCATTCTTCACTCATAGTTTAAGGCAGAGTCTAAGATGGACGTGCGAAGGACGCCGAAGGTCCCGGGTTCGATTCCCGTGTCCAGGTGTCATTTTTCAATTTTCAGAATATGATATCTATGGGGGACTATCCCCGCTAAAATGCATTAACAATAGTTTCGGCTATTTGTTTCAATAATATATGCAAAACCTGTACAATTTTATATATATATATATATAATTGTCGAATGGCTGCAAAAATGCCAACTACCGAGTCGCTAATGGATGCGTTGTCTGATGGCTGTGATCTTAGATAATCACATGTTTATAAGCTGACGACTTCCGCACGTCCATCTTAGACTCTGCCTTAAACTATGAGTGAAGAATGACCATGGGCACGGGACGAATCCTGGATAGCTCAGTGGTAAGAGCATTGGCGTACTAAGCCGAAGGTCCCGGGTTCGATTCCCGTGTCCAGGTGTCATTTTTCAATTTTCAGAATATGATATCTATGAGGGACTATCCCCGCTAAAATGCATTAACAATAGTTTCGGCTATTTGTTTCAATTATCCAATTAGTTAAAATATGTCGCGTATTAACATGCAGAGCACGTGCAAAATTTAAGTCTTGTGTACGATTCTCAAACAACTACACTGTGTTTTCTCAACAGTGGTGCTCTCTATCTTTTTTTTAGGCAAATAGTATATCATTTATATATAAATGTAGCTAATCACCCACAAAAAATATAACATGGACATAGACAAAGAAAAGTCAACTTCCATTTCTGTCCTAAACAGAATAAAATGCCTTAGAGTGTACGGACAAACTTTCAATTAAAAATAAACTTCCAGTTCTATCTTAAGTAGGCTAAAAGTGCCTTAAAGAAGGTGAAAAGACACATCAAAAGCATGCTAATTTTCTGTTCTTTCAGAATTAGGGTACAAGTAAGGTACAAGTGCCTTAAATAACATGAACAAACTACCTTACATACGGCTAGCTTCCTGTTGTACCCGAATAAGGTTACGACTTTATGATTATACACGTGTTAAAATTGTGGAAAAAAATATTTTACTGTTGAATGTCCTTAAAAGACATGGACAGACTCTTTAACAAACTGATAACTTCTCGTACTGCTCCACTGAAAGATCCCTACTCGTGGCGATGGAATGATCACCTCCGGTAATTATCTTGAAGATTGAGTGCTAACAAAGGGAAGAGGTCACCGAAACTTGGTTTTTACTTGTCCGAGTCTATTAAATAATAGAGCTCTTAGATCACAGGCCCTGAATTTAAAATTCACTTTGTGGTTTTGGCACCATAACAATTCGAACTATTACACTTCACTTTAAAACAATTTATAAACGTCAATTAATAGAAAGTATTATGAATGAGGTGACCTGGCGGTCTAGGGGTAAGGTGTCAGACTTCTGTGCTGGCGGCCTGGGTTCAATCCTCGGTCCCGGCACAGATTTATCTGATTATCATACCCTTCCTTCACCTCTGACAAGACATCTTGGGAATGTGGGGAATGCCAGGCCTCCACCGTGGTTCGGATCCCACGTTAAACTGTAGGTCCTCCATTTCATCTCACAATCACCCTACCATTACACATTAGCGTAAGTGCGTACAACCCGAATGGGTAGTAATACGCGGTGCTAATAATAATAATATTATGAATTACTTTGTAAATTCCAGGATCACGATCAACTAAACGTTCACTTAACTTTCACGTAACGTAACTTAACGTAACTTAAAGGGTCTCCTCTTGTTTTTAAATACAAGTCATCACGATGCGGTTAACTTAACGTTACCTTAATTTAAGATTTGTCCAGGGAGAACTTTCACGTTAAATGAAGATTACCACGTGTTCTAGATAGCCAATCATGTTGTGAGTGATATCAACAAGGCTATTTAATACTTCAATTGTTCGATTATGGTATGCAGACAAATTCTTAGGTACAATTTTAATTTCCACGTTTCACGAAATCTAAAACGTCGCAACCTTTTGATATACTTAATTTTGTATGTTCAGTAAAGCTCACTGATTAAAAAAAATAAGTTTCAAACAATCCACATAAATTGTCTGTGTTTTTCTAGAGTTGTTACGTTAATGTTAAAAGAACCCTGATCACACTAGTTTCTTTACGGTAAGTGAACTTAAAGTTGATCGCGATCCCGGAATGAGGTTGAATAAAAACACATTTAGGAAAAGTAAATCAATAATTGCCTATAAACTAATTATTTACGTATATAAAATAAATATCGCGACACAATTGTACGTATTTTCTCATATAGTCTATAAGTTGGGACAAATTTAAAAAAAAGTATATCAGTAAACACTACTTAATTTTTCTTCATATTAATACACAAATTATAATAATCATGTGAAATATTCTTGAGGTATAAATTAAAAAATATATATATACCTTAAAAAAAACTCTAATTTTCAAAAATAAATAGAATCGGGGACAAACTCAAATCACCCAAGTGCAACTTTAGGCCCTTGAAAATTAGTAAAAAATCACACTTACATAAACACATGTTATTTGGCAACAATGATTTGACCTTCAATTTCTACTTCCGGGTGGCGGGCGTAAGTAAATAATGTCGAACATCAATGGTGTGTTGAAGCTATCGATGTTTCTTGCATTTACATGTACCCCTTTTGCAATGACCTGTTTTGAATTTTCTGTTGAGACTCACGCAACGAGTCTTACAAGTTTCGATGGTACCGAAAATACCACAATCATTGACCTTCGTGTCGTCAGACCCTGGAGAAAAACTGTAAGTTAGTGACAGATTGTACTTAGATCTAAATTCCTCAGAGCTTAGCCTAAGCAAAAATAAATAAACTTGACATACCAAAAGGAAATAATTATGGCCAAATTGGTTCAAGTTAGAGGCATATATACACACACCCTCAGTGGACCCGAGCAGGATTTGAACCTCAATCTTCCCGTCTTCAGCAGGCCATTCTAACATGAGAGCAACGCCTTAGACTATTCGGCCAATGAACTGGGTCAAATTAGGTTAAACGGAGAATAAAAATTATTTCTATTATATGTGGTTTTACTTTAAAGATACATTTATCAAAAATGTAGTTTTTTCAATCATTAAATAAGAAATAGTATTTAATTGTATCATATAAATTTCATTAATGATCTTCCTACTACCCATCTTTACAAATTTTAGAAAAAACAAACCCTTTACATATTTGGTTCTTGAAATTAAAATAAAGTTTTTTACTTTTAATCAAAATGGCATTCTTCTGCAAAAAAATGTTTAGTTTGATCAATTGATTTTTTTTAAATGCTATGTGTATACTAGGCGTATATTTTGTCAATTGAATTCAACAAAGATGAACTACTGAATATATTTAAAAGTATAAGGCGTCTCTTAATCTTTTATATTCTAATAATGGAAAAAGTGTTATTTCCCTGAGATTTCATAGCCTAAATTGAACAAAATAGTTTTGCCCCTAATTTATTTTTGTATAAATTTATAATGGAAAAGTAAGCTTGTATTAGAAAAACTCTACGTAAAGTAATGTAAGTACTATACAGATTTTGGCGTGTTTTTTTTAGTAATGTACCCGCAAAAAGTTCTAGTTCCGTTTAGTTTATAAACTTACTCAAAAGTGACAAAACCTTAATTTTAATTTAATATGTAAACCCTAGGAGATATCAAGTAACAAACTTAAATTTCACACAAATAGTGCGATCGCATTTAATCAATAATTGAATAAATTATATTTAAGACTTACCATTCACAATACCGTAGGTTGAAAGCATAATATTAACTGCTAACATGAAGCAAATAAGTTGTAGCCTATTCATTATATTATAATTATTCAACACGAGAGAGTCCTAAAGACTACGTAGCTACGTGCAAGTTTACGAAGTATTGGTTTATTTTTTTATTTATAAATAACTGATCGTTTAAGTTGTCTAAGGCCATTACATGTTGATGATACACAGAAAATTTCGTTATAAATGTATCCAATTTGTTTTACCTATCCATGTTTACATAATATGTTTGTTCAAGCTAATGTTGCAATGGTTTTATTACATTATTTTATTTCGAAATATATACAAAAATATGCTACAACTATCCTATATCAAATTATTATTATTATATTCTCAGATTAACACCACTATTATAGGTGTGTATAAATCTGCACATTACTTTAACCGGGTTTATTAAGTCATCCAATTTCAACGGTAAAATAAAAGAGTAATTTTAGTTTTTAATGGAGAGTGTAGTACATTTTAATCAATAAAGCATTATAAATATATCTGACCACTGCATTACATAAACTTCTTTGAATATAAAGTTCCCAGAAATTTTGATTTCTAAGAAATTAGATCAACGTTTTATGCGAAATAATAATAATAGGTTATTCTCAAATAAGTTGGTATTAAAACATTATCTCTTAAAACGGTATATTATATTGATTGAATTATTAACATTACTATTTCATGATTACTTGGCACTCACCAAGATTAGTGTCATTAATCAATATGTACTATAGAAAAATTAGTGATTTCATAATAAGTTACACACGAACACTATTAACTATATTTTTTACCTGCTTCAGTGGCCGCGTGGACTAAAGTTACTCTTGCAGTAAACTAGAATGCCATTGACGGGGAGATCAAGGATTGAATCTAGTTCGGGAGAACTGAGTCTGATTTTACAAAATTGTTTCCCCACTCTACCTTCGTGCAAATTCGGGTACATTTCCTCTAAATATAGCCTTCCTAATCCTTTAAATTTTTAGCATAAGTAGTACATGAGCGCATACATCCCGAATGGTTAGTAATACGTGTTACTAGAAAAAAATAATCGGAGCTATCACCAAGATAATAATTAATGTGATAATAATCATAAATATACTTATAATATAATTATGATGATACTACTAATAATAATAATTGATTATTTTCTCATTATTATGTCCCCTTGTCTTTTCTAAACAAATAAAAATCAATGAAACTTGTGCTAACCACAAACTGTATTTTTAATTTATGTAGGTCCAATTAGAGAGTTTTACCTTTTATGATTAACAGTAAAAATCATAAGTATTGTTTTCACACATTATAAATCGGACACCCTGTGGTATAATTAAAATAAATCATATTTAGATTTCAGCCCAACCATAGCTGTTAATTAAATGCATTAATAAAGTATAATCATAATAAAACAACAAGGTAAAACAAGAAAAAGTAATATCCTACAATTATATACATTTACATTTCAATGAATTTATTTAAACCCTTTTTAAATCTTATTGGAAGAGGGCTAATTGAAAAGCCTTTAACACGTTTGTTGGTTATATATCATTAACGAACCTACGTTGTAGGACATATTTTGCAACAGATGCTATTTTTAGCAACATGTCTAGATTTTTGTTGACGGAAAGGTCTGTGTTCGAATCTCGGATAGGGAGGTTTTTATTTTTCCTTAAAGCTTTCCCACACTTTCATCGCACATCCAGGGTACAATTTATTTAAATTCGAACTCCCTGATCTCTATACCACTAATGTAAATATCCTGGTCACTTGGATGGGAAAATTAAAAGTGGAGCTAAACAAAACGTATTTTTGAAGAAAAGAAAAATGTGCACCGCGTCTTTATACGCTTGCGCGCTATCACTAGATCTGCACGTCTAGGATAAAGGTGAGATAGCTATAATTTATAGTAAATGTACAAAGATTTTAGTGAAAGAAAATAGATGTAATTTAGAGAACCTTAGTACACATAGCTTGGATTTAAACCCCAACCTTTCCGTCACCAGAAAATTATTATATAAGAGACTGACGCCTTTTCACGCATGTCCGCTGGTGTGGGCAAGTTTTATTAATTCTTTGAAAGATAAATGAGTGATCTATTGTTTTGAAACGTAATTACACATCTCCCTAAAAATCTTCCACACGCATGATCGTCACAAAAAATAATAATTTCAAGTTCTAAACTCCCCTTGTACCTTAAAGCTTCGGTTCCCTTCAGCAATTATGTCTTAAGGGGGTGGTTCTTGTGGCACTGACACTCTAGGAGGTCTTTCGCCTTTCGTTAGAGGTCGGAGGTCACAAATGTAGGCGGGCACGTGTTAAAAAAAATAAGGTTGGAGCGAAAGGTGAGGGTAGAATGAAGGGGGAACCTAACGTATTCCTAAAAGAAGATATACAATTTTTTTCATTTTATTTTTTCCCTTGAATCTTTTTGACAGCGCTCTCGAGACTCAACCCATTGCACAATATGTAGCATTGTTTTACGAGAGGGTTCTCTAGAAGGCCGTCAACCCCCTAAACTCCTCCCCGCTTTTTCTTATTGTAATATTACTTATAAGGTGTTCAAGAAGGCATTAAATAATAGTAGAATTAATCATTTTAAGCCCACATAAACCAACTTAATGTAAGGCTCATAAAATCTGATTTGCCGGTGATGGGGATGTTAGGATTTCAATTCTAGCTGGGGCTTTTGAGAGATTTTACCTCTAAAACGGTTTTTCACTCTCTTTCCTTGCGAGTGTGAGTAAAGTTCCTCTAAATTATCTACCACACGAGAATAGTTAAATGTGGATTTCACAGATGGGTAGTAAGACGTGGTGCAAATAAAACATGTAAAGGTACTAAACCCAATTTCACATCACTCAGCCCTCAAATTACTCCAATAATATACACTGGGACCCTTGGATGAAAGGTTGCATGCTCTACCAGCTGAGGTATGGTGTAGAGCTACTAAAACTAATAACCATAGTGATATTATTATTATTATTAGCACCACGTCTTACTACCCGTTCGGCCTATACGCACTAACGCTAATGTATAATAGTAGGAGGATTGTGAGATGAAGTCCAACACCTTACACCTAGACCACCAGATCACCTATTATTATTATTATTATTATTACTAGATTTAATCATACTTTTTGACACCTTAGCTCAGTCGGTAGCGTGTCTGTCTACTGAGCTAAGGGTCGCGGTAAGATTCGTTAGTGAATGGTGGGTTTCCTCTTTCAGAGTGATGAATTAATGGCCGGAGCTGAATGTTTTATATCTATTATAGATTTAAGTTAGTTTATAAGTTGTGTGCTGATATAATGTCTATTCAGAAAGTGCTTGTTAGATATTTAAAATAATTTAAAATTAAATTTAATAATACCACAGTACATCTAAATTAACCGGCCCCGTGGTGTAGAGGTCAGTGCATAAGGCTAGGAGCAAAGTGATCCATGACTCGATTCCCAGCTAGTACCTCGGGTATTTTCCCAATATGTGTTACCCCAGTAGTCACAAGAGTTTTGTAAAATTAACTTTAAGTCAAGTTTAAATATTTCCACTGGTTCCAAACCCCATACTCACTATCATCGGGACATGGAAAGAGGATCCACGGAAAGGATGTAACGATTAGTATATTCGGCCATTCGGCGTCCCCTGGGCTACGGTACATCAGTACTGTACTGACTAATCTTTCCACAGTGTCACAAATGATGTAGCCCAGATGCGCATTATTATTATTATTATTATTATTATCATTGTTACATTTAAATTAATAAAATAAGGAGATTAATGAAAACTATGACACAATAAACTCCAATGCATATCTTTGAACAAACGTAACGTATTGATACACATTAAGATATGTTCACTTCACGCGTCTATCTGAAGGGAAACGCTCACGTCTGAGGGACACGCGCACACGCGCGCATTGCTTCGTATCAGCGTCGCGATGCCGATATCCTCGGGGGTTGTCAGGAACGTACGTTATACGCAACCACATATATCCTCAAAAGCTATCCAATTTCAATCGGAGGAGGGGGGGGGGCACGGCACCATCCCTGATACGTCTGTGAGTATAGACGAGGGGGTAGGCTTGGGGTCATGGGGTAACGGCTGATACACCGAACCATCTCGCCGTCCATCCTTGCGAAAAAATCTCCTTGCCAGTTGATGGACGCGCTCGTACTAGTAGGGGAGGATGTAAGGGGGAGCTAGTACCAGGTGGGTGTGGTGTACAAATTAAGGGGAATCACGCAAACTTTGGATAATCTCACTTTGTGGGATTGCGCCAAGGGACGTCACAAGTGTTTCATATGACCTGGGTGAGAATTAAGATTAATTTTGTGTCCCAGTTGCATTCTGTAAAATATATATAAAACGCACCCCTTGAGGGCCGTAAAATAATAAAATGTTCCAAAATACTGGGAAAAAAAGAAGAAAATAATAGAAAAGAGATAACTAAATCAAAATTTGTGATTCACCTTTCCCTCTTTAATTTATGTGTGAACCAATATTATCTGTCCTTCCCTTCATCTTTTTAAGCCTTCAACTAAATACCAAATTGATTCACCGGCAACTTGACCCTGAATGTCATAAAACCATAACATTAGTGTTGGGACACTCGAATCTATTGAAGTTCAATATCTTCTGAGTTTTGTCCGAACAGATGAAAAAAAAAATCAAATACACTTCTCAGTACATTAAATGGATTTACTAATATGTTTTATGTTTTAGAAACATTATTTGTGTATTTAATTGAAAGAGCCTAATAATTTTCATGGAAAAGGTATTTTCACACACTTTCCAGTTTTTTTTTACATTCCATAATCAATTTGGGACCGACGCGATGGCTTTACATTTCTTCTCAATGAAGATGTGTTACCGATTTTTATCGCTAAAGAACAATTCGTTGACTGGCTGAGTTTGAACCCATAAAGATCGGGTCCTGAGACCAACACGTTACCACAAGACCACCTAGGTTGACGTGAACCTACAATTAACAGGATTTACCTAAATGGGTTGGTGGTATTTAGCTAGTTCACTGCTATAGTGGAAAGCTATAACAGAATATCTTAGTATAGTTACTTTCGATATAGCTGTTATCCTATTTTCAGAATAAATTACTATTAAACGGAGTACGGAGGGAGTCTCTCACCTTCTCCCAAACCACCCCAAATGTGAAAGGTTAAAGAAAAAGGTTCACAGTGTATGTTGATAGGCCTGTACTGGACACGATAGACATGTTCATGTGATGCAAGACAGGGTGGAGCTCACAAAAACCCACACTGGAGGCGCCACAGGTCGCAGTCAACATGGAATGGCGGTCATTATTCTCTCTAGCCTCGGCATTTCTCGAGATTGCGGACTTCCGTTACAAGGTGGAGCTGGTTGAGATTTATTCATCTGTTTACACACCAACAGTTTGCGGTCACTACTAGAGGAGGGCGTGGGTGATAAAAATAAATAATACAATACAGAGATGCTTACAGATATAATCTGTGTAAATATTTCACAACATGGATAGCACCTAGTTTAAGTAGGTTCTAATACAGCTCAAACCAGACGTTTACCTTAATCGTGGCGCGTCTTACTGTAATATACTTTGAAAAATACAATGGAGTTTATATTAGCGAAATAATATCATATTTTATAAAATAAAAAATCTAGAAAATAAAAAATAATTACATTTATCTCAATTTTGCTGTTGTCAAAATTAAGAATTCAGAAGATCTGACTTTGATCATTTTTATGGTTCGAGCGTAAATCTCTATCAAATGTTACTGCTGATTGGCTGTGAAAAGGACTCAAGACGTTGCAAAGGGCTAGTTTCACAGTTAGACTTAGTACGCCTCAAGTGCTGCGCTATAATAAATATAGGACGTCACCTAACTAGACTAGAAGGGAATGAGCCAGTTTCATATGAGGTATTGGCCCATTCCATTCGAGTTTAGGTAGGCGACGTCTTGTATTTAGTATAATGCCGCACTCGAGGCGTGATAGGTTTGAGTATGAAACTGTACCTAGGATATAGACAGAATGTTTTATTTATTTTTATCACCATGTCTTTCTATCTGTTCAGGTTATACCATATAAAGATAATCACTACAATGAGGTAGGTGTGAGGAAGGAATTTTAGACAATTTTAAATAGCTCCAAAATGGGTCTAACAATTTTTTTCACTAAGGTATACTTGGAGAGTATTTTGCCTATTGGTTTTTTGAAGAAAAATAACAGTTTAAGTTACAGTTGGCTGAGAAATAATTTTCGAAAATGTTGTTTCAAACTCTTAATAAAAGAAAAGTACGTACAATCGTGTTGCACAATTTATTGTATATTTAAATCTGATAGCAACAAATTAATTAAAAAAAACTACATGTCTAGACTTACTAATAAAATATAATAATGTTAAATTGATGGAAGTAGTTGTACAGCAGTTAATCAAGTATTGATTGAACTTTGTAGCAAACTCAGAATTTATATTTAAAAAATTCATGTAACGTGAAAATTAAATTTTATTGCACTGAGATTATAATCTGATATTGCTAAGCATATTGACGGCGAACACAATATTAAAAACAAAAAATGGGGCACACACCTGGAAATATAATGGTAAAACCACAATAAGGATCAAAGTTTGGTCAAACTTCCCTCGTTTCAACTAAAGAAGATACATTTTCAGTGAGGTTTCAGCTGAGCAAAACCCACCTGTGTCAGTCGCCCGTCAATACAGGATTAGTCGTGCCCACCTTGCCGAGGACCACCGCGGTTCTGTGGTTTACAGGGGGGATTTACCGCGGCGCGGGATTAAATCGTTCCCCGCTGGTATGCAAACAACTGAAGTATGGAAACAACCATGCTCGTGTTGCTCGCTATTGACAGCTATTGTATCGGCTAAACACTCCAGAGTCGGGGGGCTTTGCCGTGATTGCTTTATTAGGAGAAATTAACATCCAAGTTCTAAACATTGAGTTTGTATCACCACATGACTTACAGACTAATTTAACACGGCCAAACAAACTACTTAGTCCGATATCTGAGTGTCATCGGCTAGGATCCCCGGCCTAGAACATAGTTAGACTATTTAGACCTCGTTTATTGGGACACGTTAAAATATACATATAACATATAAAGAGAGAGAGAAAGAGAGCTCTGCAAAGCCTGTGGAAGAAGTTTTAATCTTGGAATTAGCGTGTTCGACTTATTTTACAGATGGATAGAAAGAGAAAGGGGAAGACAAGGACGAGAGAGAAAGATGATGACGAGAAAGAAAGTGGAGGCTGAAATACAAACATAGGGGTAAGAGATAAAGAGGAGAATGGTATACGAAGATAAAAAATGAAAGATAATCAGAAGGATGATAGATAAACAGGAGTATGAGAGAAAAAGAGACAAATGAAAGCCAATGAGGATGTTAGATAAATAGGATGAGAGGTGAAAATAAAGATGAGATATAAATAGGAAGATGAGAGATAAAGAAGATGGAAAAGAAAGATGGGATGAGAAAGACAAAAGTACAAAGCGAAATATGAAATTAAATAAATAGAGAAAGAAGAGATAGAGAAGGAAGTAAAACGAGAAAAAAATGAGATAGAAAGAATGAGTAAGAGAGAAAAGGAGAGAGAAAGAATGGCTAACTAAAGGATGAACGAGAGAAATAGATAAGGGGGAAGAGAAAAAGGTAAAGTTAATCTACTATAGAGAAATATAAATAAACAGAGATCAATATTGAGATAAAAAGAAAAAGGAAAAATTGAAATTAAATGAAAATGAGGAGGAAAAAAGAGAATGAAATAGTTGTGAAGAGCCTGCTACCAACTTTTTTAATTTTGTAGGCAGTGAGTTCGAGCAGTTTTCTCAGGGAGGGAGGCAGGCATTCGGTCCGTGACCCGGGCCGATCAACTGGTGTTTGTTTTTAAAGTATGGTATTTTTCTTTGTATTTTTGTATTTTTCTCAACTTGTATTCAATTGAAATTTGGTATTTCCATTAAATACATATACATTAAAAAATAGAGGATTTAATTTAGTTTAAGTACTGATTATCTCAAAGAGTTGGTAATTTATTTATTATAAGTGAACTTTTTAAACTGAATGATTATATCAGGACACGAGAATTTCTATGAGTGAGAGTGAAAGGACCTACGGTTTTGTCCGGAAAAGGTATCTTCACATACCTTTAAGGGTTCCTTTACGAACCAAAATTTACATGGAACCAACTGCTTTACTTCACCTCTGAAGTAT
This sequence comes from Timema shepardi, assembly GCA_902151425.1. Taxonomy (NCBI): domain Eukaryota; kingdom Metazoa; phylum Arthropoda; class Insecta; order Phasmatodea; family Timematidae; genus Timema; species Timema shepardi. The sequence goes on from CABFVX010001098.1 coordinate 130,698, forward strand.
TCTATCTCTCAAGTAAAATCCGTCGACCCCAACTGGGTTTGACCCATGAAAATTTGATCCAGAGGTGAGCATCTTACCCCAAAACTAGTGAAATCGACAAACGGCTAGTAAATAGTGTAGCCCTAAAAATACATTTTCAAATAAAATTGACTTGCATGTAGGAAGGGATTTTAAATTTTGTTTCTTGTTGAAAACCAAAACACAATAGTCATATGAAACTAAACTCAAATTCATTACGTAAAAAAATGCATGTAAATGCAAATACTTTCTTATTTTAAAAACAAGATATTTATAATTATATCGAAAGGAATTTTATGATATTTCTTCATCAAACTTCTTTAAAAATTATACAATATCATTTAAGCTTAACACAATATTTTCTTGTTATTTTTATTGGCCTATTAAATGTTATATAAAAATATTATGACCCCATAATCATACATTTTAGTTAAGTATAAAACTTTAATGTTTCATTAGTACGTTGGAGTGTAAAATTAATGAATATATTTTAAACTTTGTTCACTATTTCTTGCTAAGGTACCGTATTTGATACAGCATTGTGACCTGTCTATGTGTGGACGTGACTGTTTGACCGTTTCTTGATTAATTTTGAACTAATCGATAGAGTTCTACAAAACATGGACAACATAGCACCACCTTCTTGCCCTCCCCCACACCCCTAGAACCTCTTTTATATTTTTTATATGTATCTTCCTATTAGGTTTATTAGGAAGAGTTCTTTTTTAAATCTTAAGAGCGTGCATTACATCTACATCAACTCTGTGATACATTTGGATTGAAATCGTACATTTACACGAACGCTATTGCACGCGAATCATTTCTGATTAACCCACCTCGGTGGCGTAGTTGGCTAACGCACTAGTCGTGTTAAGCTCGACTTCTGAGGACGGGAAGATTGAGGTTCGAATCTCGGTCGGGTGAACTGGGGGTGGTTTTTCCTAAATGGTTTTCCACTCTCCCTCCACGTAAATGCGGGTTCACTTTCTCTAATTCAACCTTCTCAATTCCTAATCCATCAGCGTAATTAGTACCTAAAGCGTATAACCCGAATGGGTGGTAAGAGGCGGTGATAAATAATAATAATAAAAAATAAAACATTTCTGATTAAACATAAATGGTGATAAAGAGTTAATAAAATAACCTAATACGGAACATTGTTGAAATATTAAACGATATTTGGATTAAAACTGCATTTAAAAGGCCGTTTTTGACTATTTTATAATGACCTAACAGATAAGCACTGTGCAAACATCTGCATTATGTCATAATAGGGGCATACTGTCGTTATTTACAAGAAACTTTGTCGCCTCGTTCCTCATCATCACCGCAGAAAATTTTACGAAATCATTCAAATACGAATACACTGTCCACATTTCTACCATATCCTGGTCTTTATTTTCCCTTTTACTCCCGAACCTTGCGTGAGACGGAGCTTAGTTAGGCTTTCCATGATGCGCGTTCTTAATTATGAAATTTGACATTTCCAGTCTATTTGGTTCTAAATAAATTTATCAAAATTGCTGTAGCCTTATTTGTAAAAGTTGACACGACTTTTGGAATTCCATACCACGAAACAAAAAACTGAATTAAAACTTAATAAACATTCTTGAATCAAAGAGTTCCGCACACATTTTTTAATAATTGATTAATTTAAACAATTTTGATCAGATTTGCTACATGTTGGGTATTCATAAATTATTCACAGCATTATATCTTAGTAAGCTCTTTATTTTAGGAGCTATATTAAAACTTTTGGAAAATTAATGCAAACCCTTTTAAGATATTCCATAAACTAACAATTTACTAAGACATCTAATAGGGTGAATTATTTATATACATCTTTTATAAAAGTTGGCTATTTATACATGATACATAAATTTAAATATATTTTTGATAAGCTAAATTGTCTATAAGTTTTTTTCACTAACTTATTTAACTTAAACCAGAATAAACCAAACTGTTTATGAAAATTTCTATATTTGATGAAGTAATAAATGTTCATTTTACTATTTTACTAAAATCAGGACATACATTTGAATCATTAAATGATACCCACATGGTGATAGTATGGTCTAAATTTAAAAACGCAATGTTCCACAAGTGGTGTGCCGTGGTGGCGAATTAGATGTGCCTTGCGGTCACAGACCAGAGAACCACACATCACTGTTATTATTAACATCGCTTCTTACTACCCATTCGGTTTGTACGCACTTACGCTAATGTGTAATGGTAGGGTGATTGTGATATGAAAAGGAGGACCTAAAGTTAAACGTGGAATCCGAACCACGGTGGAGGCCTGGCATTGCTCACATTCACAAGTTGTGATTAATACACGTCTTGTTAGAGGTGAAAGAAGGGTTAGGAAATCAGATAAATCTGTGCCGGGACCGAGGATTGAACCCCGACCCTCCATCACAGGAGTTTGACACCTTACCCCTAAACTGCCAGGTCACCGACTGTTAAATAAGAACACAAATTAAGATGGTACGAGTGGTAGCAGCGCGTCATCCGAATTTCTTACGTTCTCGTACTTATTAATATTTTTTAATACATCTGACAAAATCAAAAGTTTTTGTGCAGAGCTATAGTTAATCCAAATGACTAATGGATTGAACGAATTGTTTCCAAGTATTAAAGAAGTGGGCACAGAAATTGCACCTCACACTTTAATCTTGGAAAATTTGATGTTACTTTAAAATAACTTAATCTCTTCTTTCTTGATTCTTATTAATTTTACAACCGTTGGACCGGGTGTGTGATCGATTTTCTGCTGTCGTGTCGCTTACCCAAAACAAATAATCTGCCGCAAAAATTTGAAGCTTGTTAAGTGTTCCGTGAACCTTAAAAGTTTGCGGAACACTGGTTTGAGGTGTCAGCATAGTATTGAACTGGATTGCTGGTGACGGTGATATCGATTTTTGAATACTAGTTGGGCGTAATGAAAGAATACATTTTTCCTCACTCTAAAAAACGAAGAAAATAAATAGATTTGTAATTTTGTAAAATCCATATCAATTTTTAACGCGACTTTTAACTACAATGTAGTCTTGCCGATATTATAAATATATAGGACTTGCTTATAATCCATTATTATTATTATTATTATTATTATTATTATTATCTATTTCGAATTATCACCATAAATGCACCAAAATAACTTAAGATGCTTCCTAAAAAATGACAATAAAAATTAAAATAATAAAGTCTATAGAGCCTAACTTAAAATAACTATATATGATTCTAAATTCCCATACAAGCAAAAAAATATTTAAGTTATTGTTCCAAGTGTAATATTAGTTAATTCATTCACATAACTCACAGTAATATAAAAGTTATCTAATTAATAAAACCAAAGATACAACTTATGAAGAAGAAATTCTTTTCTCAACATTTGATAAACAGGAATTTTCTTTTAAATTTAGTAAACCTTTACATAACACAAAATACATAATTCCTTTTATTATCTTGTTAATAATAATTGGGACTTTTAGAATAGGTACTCCATTAAATAGCCTAATTATCTATGACATTTTTAAAGCTTCAAAAATGACTGATTTAGTTGTATTTACAAGTTTTGATACTCCTGGTGCCAGAATACTCTACATTAACATAGAAACCATGAACACACAAAAACAAGATTTTGTACGTTTGTATGGTTTAAAATACACCATGAATACACTCCGAAAAAGCTAAGGGAAACAAAACTTATTTATAAGCTTATGTCTTATGAATGATGTTGTGTTAGCAATACAAAGAAAATATATTGGCTTATCCAGTGAAGCTGGCATCGCTTGGTTTATCGAATCACTGCTAGGTTGCACTAGCTGTAAGAGTGGCTGTGTTTCTCTCTATTGACGGTTGCTAGCGCAAAGAATGCTGATTTACTTAATAGAGAGTATTTATTTAAAATTGAAACCCCAATCCTATTTTCACCAGCCATACTGTATTGTTTTAGAAAAGAACGTTCTAAATGAATTAGTGGCTCTGTGCTGATATAAGTCTTCAAACATAAAAAATAATGCAGACAATGAAAACGATTATATTTTACTATTATATTAATATATATTTCAGTGACTCATTTTCCAATTTTAATGTCGTAATAAAATTGCTATTGATAAAATATAATATTTTCCTCTGTTTCCAATCCGTCCCTCTCTCCTTTGTACTTTATGTATATTTTAAGGTCCTGGCGACCCTACATGTGCCACGTGGTGGTTTTTTTAAATATATTTTCCCATCCCTAACCCAACGATGGTATTATTCAGCCCGCCAGGGCACCAGATCTTGTCTACTTGTGTTATGTTATATGTTTCAATGACGTGTATGTTTTCGAGAGCCCCTCGGGGCTGGTGTTAACTATTTTTTTGGTTCAGTTATGTTTCTCATGTCATTATTCATGTATATTATTGTTAGATGTTTAAGTAAAATAAATAATCACATGCAGACAAACGAACAAACAAACAAAATATAATATGGTTGTACTTTTTTGGCAATCTAGTTCGCACACGTATCGTAGCTTTCAGCGTTTTGCGGATCTTGAGAATGGATGAAGACAATAAGTATTAGGGCACGCTCGATTTGATTTCTAACACACTTTCTGCCAACCTAAAAATTGTGTGGCTATTCAATTTCAAAATACCTACATCATCATCCATTTCGGTGACCGAATGGTCTAGGTAAAGCGTTACTCTCGCAATAGATAATAGGCTGCTGATGACGGGGAGATCAAGTTACGAATCCTGGTTGGGTGTACTGACGGCTACTTTTTCAAAATGGTTTTCTACTCTATCTTTACGCAAGTGCGGATACATGTTTTATAAATTCATCCTTATTCATCCATACTTATTAGAGTAATTAGTACGCAGGAGAATAAACCGAACGCGTAATAATAATAATAATACGTGGTGTTAAAAAAGTTACCTTATCAAAAATAGATTATCCCCTTGTCCGTGTCTGAGTGATTAGATTAATAAACCTCAAGAGAATTTATTCTTAGTTTGTATATTAGTCATTCTAATCAATGTTAGAGTTAAATTTAAGGAGCAAGTCTAGCTATATGGTATAATATATGTGTTTAGGAAGGGAATGTAACCCAATAACCAACGCACTACCCCCATCGGTGGAAATATGGGCCACGGTACGTTTAGGATATCGGGGTTTAAATACCAGCAAACTATGGTTTTTAGTATCTTAAAAGTAATTTTCCTCTCTTCTTTCATGTAAATGCAGGTACAATTCCTCTATTGTCTATCTTCCTCATAAATGTAGCTATGTGGATATCTCGGGCGGATAGTAGGACGCGAATAAAAGCAGCGATGATTGAAGTGAATGAGTCTTTTCCTGCGTGATGGTTTATCTAATGGCGTATGGATCAATATAGTTTCTTGATTGTAAGGTTTACATCTTCTTGTTTATTATTTTTATTCCCTTCTCCTTATTTTATATACTTTTTGTTTTTCTTCTATGTCGACAAAATGTTTCGGTGATTTTTCACCATCTTCAAGGCTGAGGAAAAAAAAAATTCAAACTATTGTATAAAAATATGTTATAAAATTATAAATTTAAAAAAATTAAACATTATAAATTAAAATAGTTAAGATAAATTATAATGTGATATATGAAATATAAAATAACATAAAATGTAAAATTCAAAAGAAAAATACAACGATTTATAATGAAACGTAATAATTAAAGTCTTACTTAAATCGTGCGTTCATTATTAATAATTGAAAGTGGCCAAACCTCCTTTCCCTACTATATATGCTCCTGGAAAATACTTCATTTTAAAGTTAATTTGAAAAAGAACGTTCATTAAACTGTATAGTTATTTCTAAACATATTTTGTATCTTAGTTAAAGGGTGCCTGTTCTATTTAGGACGTTGACTATCTGTGACGTCACGAATGGTAAAGATAGGATTTACCATGTTAATTAATTTACGTTTTACTCAGCGAGTTTTAAGGATTTAAAAAAAAACATGCATTCTTAAATAATTCTAAAAATAGTTTTATAGTTTCACAAAATTATTATTTTTTGATCATGAAGTAGTTTTGTAGAAGTAGTATGATATTGGATTTTTTTATATATCCTCTACCACTTAAGCTATTTGTCTTGGTCACGAAAATAGCCTGTAGGAGTCTTCCTGCCAGGATGAAGATTAAAAAAAGTCCGTGGTAACATATATATATATATATATCTATCTAGAATTGGAAATAAGATGAATCGAAAATTAAAAATAATAATAATAATTATTATTATTAGCACCGCGTCTTACTACCCGTTCGGATTACACGCACTTACACTAATGTGTAATGGTAGGGCGATTGTAAGATAAAATGGAGGACCTACAGTTTAACGTGGGATCCGAACCACGGTGGAGGCCTGGCATTCGCATTCCTCACATTCACAGGATGTGATTAATAATAACATTTAAAAGAAAGTCAATATTTTCAAGACGCAATTATTAAAGTGACGGTTTAAACTTGTCAGAGGAAGAGGGGAAGTGTCATCAGCACATAGATAAGAGCCCTTTAAGGGTGAACTTTTCATTTTCTTGCCTCTCTTTATATTTTGTACATTGGCGTCAAAGTGTGAGAGTGATTCGACTGCTTAGGTGCGTCAAGTTAGGACCCGTAGCGCAAAATAGCTTCAAAATCTTCTAGTAGGCAAAGTCGTTAAATCAAATTAGATTTTTCTGTTTTATTTTATTATTGTCATGAATATTATAATATACCTACAGCTCAACAAAATATTTAAATTATCTAATATTTCCCCCTATTTTGAATTACATTTACAATCGTAACAAGCGTCTACTTCTGACAATAAGCTAAGTACATCAAGTTCACCACGTCTCACTACACGCTAGCGCTATACGCATAAACAGGGTGTACCATAACATGTGGAATCCACGTCAGTGGTGGATAGAAGACAACAAAAATTGTTAATAAATACATGCGTCCCATTTGACCTTGTTTCCGAGCTACATTAAGTTGTCATATAGTAAAATGCCGTACTTTTTCAAAAATACATTGCATTGCAATGCTTGCATCCAATCGGGTGCGTTGAAAGTGGTTTATCTTGGATGATTTCCCATACCTTTTATCTACGAAAATGTGGGTGCATATCCTATAAATACCACCTTACTCATGCCTACACAATTAGTGTAGTTAAATGTGTATATTCCGGATAGGTAGTAAGACGACGAGCAAAAAAATTAAAAAAGTTTAGGAATTTGTATTAATTCTCAATGCCCTAGGGCCTATTTCCTCTTTCAATACTAAAATATTGTTAAATAAAAGCATTAATGTTTAATTTGTAATAACGTGTACTATATAGGCCCTAATATACTTAAATGTTTACCTTAACACTAAAATATACAAGACACATTAATTATTATGTGAGTAAAAAAACGACATAACATTTCCCTTTTGAAAATATCTTATAACAGCAACCTTTTCTAACAGGAAATATGATCTTTCTTCCGTTAATTATGTAAAATTTAACAAGATATCTGTGCCCTCGCCCTATGAACACATTCATTATATATCCATGAGAGAAATGTGTAATGTATACTTCTGTATAACCTCATTACGAAACGTGGACTAATTATTTTGAGAAATATTACACTATTTTGTAGAGACACGAGTGGGTATCAATTAAACATGAAGAATACAACTCGGTTCAATTCTTTTTTTAAATGCGATTTTTAATTTTATTGGATTTCTTTGAGCCTGGTGGATTCTAGAGTTCAAAACTGTAATATTGTTTTTTTTAAAGATGTATTTTAGCACTTATACAAATTTTAAAATATATACTGTATTGGCAATTAATGCATGGAAAATACAAACATTATATTACTTATAAGGCCATTTATGTGTTAAAATACATTTTTTATATAATTTTAGATAGATTTTATTTATAATTTATAATAAAATAAAGAAAATTGACTTAGCAGAAGAAGTTAATATCAGTATTAATTTATGACAAATTCTTGGCTATTTCAAAGTCAGTTAATAATAGTGCTGCATTTTATTGAAATACTTTCTCGATTTAAAAAATAATTATTCAATATTTTTTTCATTAGAAGTTAGCAGTACATTTTTAAATGCAGGTCATCTTAGAAAGAGCGCTTTTATCAATATTTGTTTTAGTACATTTAATAATATTTTTATTTCTTTTAATTCGAATTTTGATAAATGTTCTAGTTTAATTTGAGTATGCAATGGATATTTATTTAATTTATATGTAGTTATTAATGTATTTTTTATTCTATTACACATTAGTAATAAGAATAAAAAGTATAAAAAACCAATATATTTTATAGGGACTAATAAATAATAAAATAGTAGAAATAGTAATGGTAGTAGTGGTAGCAATATTAGTAGTAGTAGAACACTCATCAGAATGTTTAATGATGCTCTTCACAAAATATGACCTATTATTTTATGTAATTTGTTCCCCTAACGTTTAGCATTTTAAAATATATTTTATACCGTATTTCCACGTACAGCATATTGCAGAGCAATATCATCCTAGATTGCGGATTTATATTCAGATAAAATTTGATTTAAAAAAATCAAGGTGGTAATTTGGATCTAAGGACGCATTTATAGTTTGCTTATAGTCAAATACTGAGTTGTTGATAGACAGAAGAACAAGTTTTAAACTAATATAGTAAAAATTAGCTAGAATTTTCAAAAATATTACAATAAACTATATTTTATTGTGTTGGCTAGATTATACTATAGCACATGCTATCAACGCTGTTTTTTTTTAATATTTGGGGCTTAAGTGGTTTTCTTACTTCGCGGATAACTTAAATTTTGTTTTGGATGATAAATCCTAAATTTGAAGTAATCTGAAGGATTGTTATTAATTATATAATTTATAATTGGACAAACAAATCATTTATAGGCCCATGTTTAAAAAAAAACAACTAAGCCGGCCAAACAACAAACACTAAAAGATTATTTATTTTTATATAACTCAGAAAAATAATTTAAACAAAACAAATTGTTAGGAAACTTATTGTTTGTTTAGTTGTAAGTTTTCGTAATTTATGACGTTAGCTTGATAAACTAATAACTTGTATAATTCTATAATTGACGTTTTCCTTAGTTTAGTTAAAACCATGGATTAACGTCATGTTTTGATATCGTATTGTACAAACATTACCACTTATATTTCCATTTAAATTAGAATTATGTCTTTTGCTCTATTTTTTTCATTTCGAAATCAGAAATAGAAACTTTTTTAATATTGTTTGGATTTTGAACAAATTTATGGGAATGGTTATAATTTATGTGACAGCTTAAACTTTAAAAAGTGCTTAAAACAATTCATACAATTCAGCCAGATTTTACCGGAAATTGCCAAGTAAGCCCAGTTACATCGCACGAAACAAATCAGTTTATATTTATGTATAGATATTCCCCCTTTTTTTTAGTATTGCATCTTACTAACCGTTTGAGTTTGACGCATATGTACAAACTATGTGAATGTTTTAGAGATGGTTAAGGTTGAATCCATATAAAATGTACCTTTATTTGCGTGAGGAGAGAGTGAAAAATCATTTAGGGAAAAGTATCATCGCTCTAGCCAGCTGGACTAGATTATCGGCAGTCCAGTCTATTATGATAGTGCCTCCTAAGGAGGAAACCCACCACGAACGTGACACGGCACGACACGGCACCAAATGGCACATAAACGGAACGACCTGAATGCTTCCTTGAGAATTAATTTCGATCTGCCTCGAACAGCCAGTACGTCTGTGACCACGAGGAGGTGAAGTTGTTTGTGTATAGTAAGCAATTTTGAGACATAATAAAGTACAAGAAAAATATCGTCTCATATTTTAAGATATCTGGGAAAATATGATGGAATTGATCCTTTTTCCTCCTCTTCTTAAATATTTCATGAATCCAGAAACTGGGCTTATAGCACTTGTTTTTCCCGCGTTCTACCTCCTCCACACAAACTGCACCCACTACTATTACTCCCTGTCCAGATGAATTCTCCATTGAAATTTGACTTGTTAGGAGTTTCTAAAATTTTTTGTTGGTTTGGTGCCGTGCTAACCGATCATAGTGGATTAACTACTAGCTGTGCGGCACCGTGTCACACCGTGCAGTGCCGTGGCGTGCCATTCTAGCTGTTCATAGTGGGTCAGCAACAGCCATGGTGTGCCGTGCTGGATGTTCATAGTGGGTTAGCAACGAGCCGTGGTGTGTCGTGCCGGATGTTCATAGTGGGTTAGCAAAGAGCCGTGGTGTGCCGTGCCGGATGTTCATAGTGGGTTAGCAAAGAGCTGTGGTGTGCCGTGCCGGATGTTCATAGTGGGTTAGCAAAGAGCCGTGGTGTGTCGTGCCGGCTGTTCATATTGGGTTAGCAAAGAGCCGTGGTGTGTCGTGCCGGCTGTTCATAGTGGGTTAGCAAAGAGCCGTGGTGTGTCGTGCCGGATGTTCATAGTGGGTTAGCAAAGAGCCGTGGTGTGTCGTGCCGGCTGTTCATAGTGGGCTAGCAAAGAGCCGTGGTGTGTCGTGCCGGCTGTTCATAGTGGGTTAGCAAAGAGCCGTGGTGTGTCGTGCCGGCTGTTCATAGTGGGTTAGCAAAGAGCCGTGGTGTGTCGTGCCGGCTGTTCATATTGGGTGTCCTCCTTAATAGACTAATCGTAGTTTTGTCCAAACATGAAAAAAGGCAGCTTAGTTGGTGTACTCTTTGTGTTCTGGCAAGTCTTATTTGCGTTTTTGGTTATTTAATCTAATGGATTAAAATTATTAGAGTAAAGTTTGAGATGCTAAACCAGAGCTAGCCGGTCGGGCGGATGATAAACTAATTCTAGAAATATCCCCACATCACTGGTCGCGTGGTATAAGCCGCCATTCTAGGAATAAACTTGATTGCTAGTGCCAAAGATATTGGGTTTCGAATCAGAGTAGGGTGGTTTGTTCTAGCCTAAATGTTTTTCCACTCTTTCTATTCATAAATACTGGTACAGCTCCCATTAATTTCTACCTATTTTGTTCTTAGTACATTAGTGTAGAGTAGAGGGGAGAAGGATTTGGAAATAACTATTCCCATCGCATCTATTTCAGATTCATACCATTCGTAGATCAGAATCGAGAGGCTTTTTTTTATAACCTTTTCAGGTTATACACTTATAGCACTGTTTTTACAATATTTTGACTTAAAAATGCCCTCTTTATGTATGATACATTTTTATTAACTGTTTTTATACGGTTTACAGATATGACGCCAGAATATTTATATCACCCTCAGTTGAAATGCAATACGTAATTCAAAAACTAACATTTTTGTATCCACATATGAAACCAAAATTACTTTATAAAATTAATGAACACTTTTTTTTTAAATTTAGCTGATTACTTACATTTGTAATTAGTCACGGGAACATCCCTGATAAGACTCCAGGAGTTATCTGCCAGCTTGTTAAAACTCCACCGCCATTGGTACCTTCTTTCCATAACAGCATTGTATTGATGAAAACGCTCTTTATGTTCGTCCCTAGCTTGTGGGAAGAAATCCAAATGTAAGCGTAAAACGTGGCATGTTGCATCTAATTGTTTCAAATGACTAAATAAGTTTTCCCACAATTTCTTGGTAGTTTTCTGCTTTATTGTTTCCCAAAAAACTGATGGATGTATCATTGATTACTGTAGGCCAACAAGCTAATAATTCAACTTCATTCAGAGTAGAATAAAAAGTTTTATGTGTGGTAAGTTTCTTTATCTGTGGACCAGCAAAATTCACTTCTTTTACCTTTACTTCACTCAAGTGGCGGAATTTCTGCTGTAGATATAAAAATCAGGGACATCCTTTTGTATGGCTTTTACAAAGTTTTTTTTTTTACCAAACCAAGTTATATGTGAAGTGATTATAAGAATACTTTTGCGACATCAACTAAAAGATCGTACACAACTTTTTTTTTTCCTCTTGGGTCAGATTGTGACGTTAATTATAAAGTTTCACTGAGCAGTACTTGTCCTTGACTCAGCTATCCCATTCACAAATAAAACAGCAATACTTATTATGTCCCATTTGCATGTCTTACAAGATTGCTATAGCTTTAGATTACCTCATAAATAGTCCAACAGTGCTTGTTGTATTTTATTTTGTCAAATAAGTTTTTCATGGTTACATAAGTTTACTTCATATGCAATGCGTAAGAAATTGGTATGGAAAGGTGTTTGTTACCACTGTAAAAATAACTACTCCTATGCTATGATTTAATGAATAAATAAAAAGTCGCCACTCATCGATATTGTGATTTGTCCTAATGCAGTCATGACCATATCAATATATGTACTGTAAGTCACATCAGAATCTGAAGAAAAATGCTGAGCAATATCTTTTTGCAAGTAGCAAAATAATGAAATAGTTGTATTATTCTGCAGCAGAATCCAATCTAGTAATCGTGATCCCAACAATTCAGCTTGACTATTAAATAAGTTAAAAGTCCCCTACTATGTCGTTGAGCTCACCCTGCATGATAATATGTGGTTCATTTTTATGTAAAAGGCTGAAAGTCTGCATCATTTATGCCCTGTTTCATAGATACCATCTCATACTTGTTGCTGTCATCACAATGGTCCATGTTTACGGTGGTTTATGAACTGGCAGGTCTGGATTGTGAAACACTAGTTTTATGACGAAAGGCAATGATGGATATGGTCGACTATGTTTAGATTTCAAAAAAATTCAAGATATCTTATTTAAACAGAAGTAACGATCTATTACACCCTCCGCCGATCCTATAGGTAAGGCCCCTAAAACTACAGGATAGGAAGGATGTAACGTACATTTATAAATGACAACAGATAAAAGAGCAGTGTTTTAAATCAAGAATACTTTAATTTGCTCAAAGCAGAAAACAAACAATGGAAAGTGTTGGCCTTAATTCAAAAACTTCCAATAGCTACTACTATAAAAGAAAACATTGCATCATACGCTGTATATTCGCAAAAACAGGACTTAAGGTATTTCATAAATTGTTACATAAAAATGGATATAAATATAAATAGGCCGATTGCTGCCCATGAATAAGAGAAACGGAATTACTGAACAAGAATACTGTGTGACATCTCGTGTCCTTCTAATTACTTCAATTCAAAGTTTACATTAGTCTAAAGGATAATTCATGGATGTAATCCATGAAATAGAGAATCAAACGCAAGAGGTTGCGTTGCCATACAACAGTTTACTTTAACTAAAAATGTTACGCCAAATGGTTATAGAACAGTAAGATAATAACTACCAAAAACATTCTAGATATTTCCATATAATCTATATGTGTTCTCGAACACCCCGGACAGTTATATGACACGTAACTTCTCCATTACGCTGCTTGGATTATGGCTATTTACAATTAAGAGAAAACAGGTCTATCTCACAAGACGCTAATACAAAGCTAGTTATACATATTAAATTGACATATCGAACGAAATATCTCCATTTACGTTAATTCAAAGATTTAACTATTTACATTAAAAGTTTGATCTAAATGACCCCAAAACAAAGTTAGCTATATAAAATAAAATATATAATGTCAGACGCGTTTTCTCCATGGCGTTGACTCAAACATTTAACAAGTTACTCCATTGGTCCCTCATCCATGACCACAATAAAACAGTCTGTTTTACAAACATAAATTAAATTATATCAAACGTAAAGCTTTCTCCGATCCCTCCTCCATGACCTCGATATATTGCCTGCTCTATCCCAAACGTTCTTTCATAATGCTCTATATAATACAATTTACAGTCACCTATATATTGAGGTTAGAAAACAAGAAAAAAAAGGGGGGGTTCACATACTAGTCAATCACGCAGTAACAATTAATTTAGTCATCATGGTGTAGTTTCACAAGTCTTCCTGGTCGCTGATTGGATGTCTATCGTCGCAATGCAGTTGTTTATGATAATTCATAATCCATCTCTTTGACCGATGTAGAAACATCCGATGTCCGGTGAGGGTTTACTTATCCCTCCGCAAGGGGGCAGTACAAGGTTTGTTGATTTGGTGACTGGACTCTTGGAAAACACCATCCAGTGTTAACGTAATTCTCGGGCCGGGTAGATCGTCGAAAACGGACTTCTCAAGTCGTTGTCGCCCTACGCTTCTACATTGGCGGTTTTGACTTGGTAGCATCGTAACGAGGCCATCTTGAAGATCAGAAGGTACGTGAGGAACAGTTTATTAAGTAGACAGTTAATAATGAATATTTAAGAACGCTAACTTGATGTATGATTGTTGGGGCTACATTGGGCTACAATAGTGAAGTTTACTATTGTAGGATGCGTCGAGGTTATTTTGGGGAGCGGGTAGTATGCTTTAAGCGACTGAACGTGTAATATCAGGTTGGGTGGGGTAGTAGGCCTAATTGTACAATACGAAGATTGTATTGTTACAGACCTGTCTAATTATATTTTTGCTCTCACCAGACCATTGGTATAGCAAACGGCATATACTCCCGAGAGACTTTCAACCATCCTCTCAAATACACTGCACAGCTGCTACTACAGACAATTTGAGGAGCCCGAAGCTTTATCCTGGTCACTTATTTTGCACCCAAAGTAGAGTTCATATGATTTCTTATTTAATGATGTTATAATCTTGTTATTGGATTTTATAATATAGTCATTAAACACGTAACAAAAACTGTCTACATCACTTTCAAACTTTCTGGGCACAATGAAACACAGTACTCACTCAACCACTGATGTAAGTACACTGAATTGTTGAAATAAATTGTTTCCGTAAGGCCACGACAGTTTGGCGATGGAAATAGCAGTAAAGGCCATCAAAAGATTCTAAGAATTATTTATATTTCCAGGGAGAGAGATCAGGGCAGAGATAAATGTTTTTAACTTTTTCAGTAACACGTTGTATATTCAGTTTAAAAAACTAATGAACACCTCATTGAATCAGTTAAATTACTTGTTTGAATATGCTTTGTTCCTATAAAATATCTATCATCTGACTTAATACCTGTATACATCATCCTTATAAAACAATACTCTATTGGTTCTTTAACGTGCCAATAGAAAAATAGCAATGGAGTGATATAATTTGTTTTTAATATAATTCAGTATAACTTAAATAATAATAATGAAGTCTAAAACAATTCACATGAATAAATAAACAAGACAACTATTTAAACACTAGTTATTGGCATTATTAAACACTGTATTTCTTATTACCTTTTTAAACCTGTGGGCGATAGCAAATTTTTCTGTGCTATCGACATTTTCATTTTGATTTTTTTTAAATATGTAGGTAATAGCAAAATAATTATCTTTTTAAATTGACCAACAAGAAAACACATTTTAATCCTGTATCATCAGGAAACAAAAATTATGTATAACAATGTAACTTCTATGATGGGGTAGGGATAAAAAAGGAAACATTCTATAGGTAGTCTATCAGCATTTGCGCGGAAGAAGAGTGGGAAACTATTTTATGAAAAAACACGCTTAGTAGATCCGAGAATTCGAACCTCGATCTTTCTGTCATCAGCAGGACAGTCCAACACAAGAGTGACGCCTTAGACTATTCTACCACTGAAGTGGATGACTAAGAAGTTATATTCACCATACAAACTAATCAATATTACTTAATCAACTATTCAGTTTGCTAACAGAATATGTCAAAAGTTTAAGTTTTTCAAAATTCAAATAGCCTACTGATTACTAGTATTCAGAAAATTCTCAATTTCAAATAAATTAATAAATTTTATTCTAAGAAGAGTTCATACCACGAGTATAAATCTTATTCTACTTTTGAAATGTAATTTTTTTTTTCTATTCTTTACATAATTTCGTATCACAATGCAAGCTGATCCTGCCTTCAGACTTCCTTCCGGCGTAACCACACACACACACACACACAC
>CABFVX010001098.1:147061-192025 GCA_902151425.1 Timema shepardi
AAAAAAAATGGGGGGGGGGGGGGGGGACGAATGGGAAAATTTAGGAGGAGAGAGTCTTGACACTTGATGTCACTTCCATTCTAACCAATGACCAAGTCTTGAAATGTTCAGGGAGTGGCCATCTTTTTGTGTGCGTTCACCGTCTGGGGGAACATTCAAACTTCTGTTTCGTATGGGTTCGGACTACTGCTTTACCAACAGAAAAAAAGAGAAAAGGAGTAACGTACAATGGCGTGGTGCTTCTAGTTTATTTGTTGAAATATCTTAAAATAATAATTCTTAGTAGGTATATTGTTTAGAAGTTAAAATAAAAACTAGTCATAATATTAATGATATAGTACAGCACGGGTGGATTAAAAAATTGATTTAATGTTAATCAATGATCAGTCCTCCAAATGTCCGTTTGGGATTTCACACCTGACGTCAGCTAATATTACACGAGATAAAATTGTGAATGTAATGTAAATGCATCATAATTATTTTGAAGAGAACATAAAAAAACAATCATTTATAAATAAAAAAAAACCACTCTCATTGCATCCTGAGGGGATTGAGCCTCCACCACCTGCGTCAAAGTCAGAAATGCTAACTAATCCAACGGTGTTAGTTTTAAAACTAAATTTTTAGAAAACTGACACTCAGATCATATTTATTTCTAACCAAATTCATTTTTAGAAATATGTAAAACAATTTTTATAGAATTACTGTATTTATTATTATTATTATTATTTAGCACCGCGTCTTACTACCCGTTCGGGTTATACTCTTTAAGTACTAATTACGCTGATAGATTAGGAATTAGGAAGGTTGAATTAGAGGAAGTGAAACCGCATTTGCGTGAAGGTAGAGTGGAAAAACCACCCCCAGTTCACCCAACCGAGATTCGAACCTTGATCTCCCCGTCCTCCGCAGTTGGGCTCAACACGACTAGTGCGTTAGCCAACTACGCCACCAAGGCGGATAGCATTACAGTAATATTAAATTATCCTTTAAATAAAGCTGACCACACAATATCTTAATCATTTATAGCTAGCTATATTATATTTATAATAACACGAGCATGAATTTCAAAATGTTTTATAAAAAGGGATTTTTCAATTGTTTTCGAAAGATTTTTACTCAAAATTATCGTCAGACAGAAGAGTGTTCACCCCCCCGCCCCCCTCCCTTCCATTAACACTTGATATTTATTATTGGTTCACAAGTT
The DNA here is from genome assembly GCA_902151425.1 of Timema shepardi. Lineage (NCBI taxonomy): Eukaryota > Metazoa > Arthropoda > Insecta > Phasmatodea > Timematidae > Timema > Timema shepardi. The sequence continues at coordinate 148,269 of CABFVX010001098.1, forward strand.
GGCTTACCTTTTCAACTGATTTGGGAATCAGGAATATAAACAAATTCACCTCATCTAGATATTGTACGACTCTCTTAATCAAGTTGTAAGGTAAATAAACTAAATAAAAGTCTCTAAGTTTCTACAATGGTTTGGCTAACCACCGACAATATGTAGGGACACATGCAACTCACATGATATAAAAAGTGAGTGTGTTGCTGGATGTTACACAAATTTATCGACTTGAAAGAGTGACATGTTTATTGAAAACGTGGCCTTGTACAATTAGGCTGACCATACAAAGTACAGTGGAAACTGTACGTGTTCAATAAACAAGTCTATTTTATTGGTTAAGTTATTTGAAAAAGGGTATTTAAGCTATCCTAGAACCTGTCGCTCGTCCCTATAGATTAGTGTTAAGATAGACTGGCCAGACTTTGGAAGAAAACTGTTTTTTTTTTATCTCAGGGAATACGTAGAGGAATGTTGTGTTTGTGTGAGGGTACATTCCATATGTAGACACTTAAGAAGGGGTGAAAGAGAACGCTAGATAAGGTTAGTTTTTTTTACACATAAACATATTTTTTGGCCAAGTTAAATTAAATACACTTTCAATAGATACATTTAGCTTAATTTTTTACACACATTAATCTCAAAAGTCTTACATATCTCCAATAGGTATTGTGTAATTTGAACATTAATTTTTATTTTCCATAAAATAGTTGTAATCAAATACAGCAGTGCTCATGGCAGATATTCAAATATTGTTGATATTACTTTGTGTAGAAATTTAAATTAAACGTATTTACTGGATACATATTTTATCTTTATAGGCAAAAAAAAAGTTTTCTGTCGTAAAAACTGCAAAAACATGGACATTTCACATTTTTCCCCCATCCCAACCTGTAAATGCGAATTCGGCCCCAGCTTTAATGCTAATTCGGCCCCATGAAACAACCAAAAACTTTCCATCTCATTTTGCAAATACTTAATATCGTGTTTGCCTTATATTATGTTAGGATTGTTTGCTTATGATTATGATGTGCCTTTGGTTAGGCTATGTTAGGTTAAGTATAGGCTCATTCCACAACCTCCAAGACACAGAGTCACGTTACGACGTTCAGAAATCTAGCATCATTTAAGAAGAGGTTTGTTATTTTAAAATATGTCTCATACCACAATGGAGGTGAATTGTATTACTTTTATTATCTGAGTCGTATAACGTATACTTTATAAACCTAATAATTATATCAGAACATGACTTATTATCTAAATTAGATATATAACAGACAACAGCCAGTCCCCCGGCCATTAATTCATCATTGTGAAATGAAAAACCCCAATTTCACACAAAATAATTATTTTGGCCATACCAAAAATTGAACCTAGGACCTTGATCTCAGTAGGTAGACACGCTATCAACTGAGTAAAGGTGTAACATGTTAGAAAATAATAAGTTTTTATTATCAAGTTTAAAATTACTTTTTAAAAGCTGTTTGGAAAATTTGAAAATTAGATCCTTTTCAACATCGTTCTACGCAAAATGAAAGTAAATAGCTATAAACATTGGTATATGGCCTTATTAAATATAATAAAGCAATTTTAGATAAGGACATGACAGCTTTTTTTGTATAGATATTTTAAAATTTTGTTGATGTTTTACAGATTTATTCCCATGAGAAATATTAAAGTGTGACGATATTTCCTTTCATATAGGTGGTACCCTCAAATTGACGGTGCTAGAACTGGTCGTTTTGCGTTAAGTTTTAGGTTATAAGTTTGTTAGCCATGTATTAATATAGGCTTATGTTTATCAGTTAAATACTTAAATAATAATAAATTGCTCATCGTAATTAATTAGTACCCGCACGAGGACAAAGGTTTCAGTTTTGTTCGAATTCCTGTCAGGCTCAGTGAGTTTTTCTCCTTAATGGTTTTATACTCTCCTTTCATGGACAATTTTTTTTTCTAAACGATGCATTAACTAGACCACTTTCATTAATGTAAATTATTTGGCTAGCTGGAATTGTTACCTAGTTAGACGCGCAGAACAAGTAAAAACTTGATAAAGTAAATACATATGAGTGCATCCAAAAAGTTTCTGAGACGCCTTAATTCAGTCTACAGGACGAGCGTCAAATTATGGATAAACGGTTCCAAGAACTATTTTTGAATATAGTTCATTAATATGAAATTAGAAGTATGGCCTTTAACTTATTGTTAAATGCATGGTATGATTCCTGAATGATATGATTGTTCGGTATAATCCATTTAGGTTGAGCCAATAAAAAACAAACTATACAGTCATTATTTACCCGCTTCGGTGGTCGAAATGTCTAAGGAAGTGGTTCTCAAATTGTGGTCTGCGGACCACTGATTGTCAGTGGTGATGTGCTAGGTTCTTCGGATACTAGACCAAGGAAAAATTAATGGTATGATACGATTGCATTTACTTTCTCAAATAGTAATTTATATTATTGTTTTTACTACCTTTAAAAATAAGTAATCAGCAATCGTCAAATGATATTTATTATACTATCATGTAAAGACTTCCCAATTATCAATTGTATATAAAACTACTAGGCCTATGTCAATTTTCAAAAATTACCCAAATCCTAATATTAAACTATTCAATTTTTGAGGGCTTCAGTACTAATCAAAACAACACCCCGAGGACAGACAGAATTATTAGTCCACGTGTGCATCGAACGATTATCAAATGGGCCGCGATTCGGAAAAGATTGAGAAAAAATTCTCTAAGGCGTCACTTTCACAATATACTGAACTGACTATGTCGGTAAGATCGGGGTTAGAATCTCTCTCAGGTGTACCGGAAGTGGTTTTCCTCAAATTATATTACCCTATGCCTAAAAGATTAGCGTAATTAATGGATTCATTTTTCCTGAACGGTTATTAAGACGTGTACCTAACATATATATATATATATAAAATGCATAGTATAGTGCCAGGGACTAAATTTTTACTAAAATAACATTTCATGTGAAATTTTTTATTTTTACTAAAATGTTATTCTATTTTTAGACGTCATCATAGTTCGGCTTTGGTGTGCAGGTTTATAAACCACATGTGGTGTGAAAAAAAAAGAAGTGAGCCAGAATCTTCCATATGTCGTCTCCAGTATGTCAGAAGCTTTCCTCCACACACACACACACACACACACACACACACACACACACACACACACACACACACACACACCTATACCCAAAAACTTTTCATGTGTCCGCTGAACCTGCTGCCCTCTGAATTTTTCATCACTTTACATTCTCCTACTTTCTACCGACCGGACTGAAGTTAACCACTGGACATTCGGGTCCTGCGTAGTGGTCATATGCACCCCCTTCAAACCCCATCACCCTCTCTTCTAGCCATCCACCTACCCCGTTCCAAACGCATCTCTGATAACCCTCTCTCGTGACGGTGCCGACAAATCTACGTTGGTTTTTTTAGTTATATTATATGGCTTAGAATTTAATTCGTTATTCAAACATATTCTGCTCGCCATGTCCATCTCTTTTGGAACTCTATGTTATTTTATTTTTAAAATTATATCTTTTTTAAATTTGAATGGAGGCTTATGCTGTCTACTCACCATCGTGGAACTGATTTGTTTGTTTGGTAAATGCTTTTTAAGTAACGCACAGATATTTACTTTTAGTTTAGCCTATTGTAAAAACGGCAACGGTAATGTTATTACTTAGCTACTGTAAACAAGTTTCAAACAAAAAGTTTTAATTAGGGAAATAACCTTATAATCCTAAAATCCTTGAGCTCTTAGTAATATTTGAATTCTATAAAAATATCAGAATTGAAATTAGATTTTTTTATGATTGGGAATTTGTTTGTTTTTTGTGCTTTTTGGTGCTATATCCCAGCATTAATGTTGGGTAAACTTTGTTACGATCATTTTTTATATCTTATTTATTGCCATTAAAATAATGATAGCATAGTGTAAATATTGATGGATCAAACTTTTATTGCGTTGTAGGTTCATTGATTTTTATTACATTGTAAACAAAGTCCTCCCATTATTTCCACACGAGAGTTTACAAATTGCGCCCGAGTCCAGCTGGATACTTAACAATAGTGCCCCTGTTATATCGGTCCAACCCTGCTAAATACCTCAGTTGAACCGCTAATTACCGGTCATACATCCCTGCCCTTCTTAACTTTGTTTGAATTTGCACCAACGAGAATCTGCCAAATACAAATTGTGGAAAAGGTACCATACGCTTTTTTGTTTCTCTTTATCTTTTAGACCAGCCTCAGTGGCGTAGTTGGCTAACGCGCTTGTCGTGTTGAGCTCGACTGCTGAGGACGAGGAGATCGAGGTTCGAATCTAGGTCGGGTGAACAGGAGGTAGTTTTTCCTAAATTGTTTTCAACTCTCTCTACACGCAAATGCGGGTTCACTTCCTCTAATTCAACCTTACTAATTCCTAATCCATTAGCGTAATTAGTACTTAAAGCGTATAACCCGAAAGGATAGTAAGACGTGGTGCTAAATAATAAAACACTTTTCTTTAATCTTTTAGACCGGCGACACAGTGTAGTCTTACGTAGCCTCCCGAAAGGAAAAGAAACAAATGTAACTGCTCGTTCCTTACGCTTTATACACATCGCTGAAAAATATACCTTTCAGAGACTGATGCCTTTGTCTATGTGCCCATTGCTAGTAATGACGGAAAAATGTATAATTAAATGAGGCATCGCTCACAAAGTCAGATCGGTTCCATTCAGAACAGATCCAAACAGTTCTCATTTAATCACATCCTTTTAATTTAGTTTCGACTGGATTTTTCCGATCTGATCCGATTCAAATCAGTGGAGCAACAAAGTTAACCCGGATTGATTTTTTTTAGCTAGGTTACAAAACAGCAGAGTTAAAATATATTTTTTTACTAAATGTATTAAACGTGCACTTTCTAAACTCACTGAATATAGAAGCACATGCTTTATAAACTAGTCTAATAGTAGAATATAGCTCGCTTTAGTGGCTGAACGGTTTAAGATGTTACTATCTTGTTATACTAGCCTGCTGGAGATGGGCTTATCAGGCATCGAATTCTGGTAGGTTCGAATGAGGGTGGTTTTCCCTAAATGGTTTCCTACTCTTCTTCCATGAAAATGCAGGTAAATTACCTTTAAATGCTTTCTTCTTCATCCCTACTCCATCAGAGTAATTATCTTATATGCGTATTACCTGGACAGGTATTTAGATGCGGTGATAAAAAAAAACACCTAGAATATACAGAACACAAGTATAATTTTCACAGAAAGCGCCTTACCTGACAATTATAAAAGTTACTAGATATACATTCACGTATTCATACATAAGTCACGTGATTTGAAGCCATCTCTTTTGATATGTATTATTAATACCTGTATAATAACACCAATATTATAGTAAAATGTTATCAATTTGGGCAAAAAAACTGCTTTTTTATGTTATAAAAGGCCCTTCATATGAAAATTGGACGATAGTACCAAAACCTACAAACTCTCAATAGTCCAGTAATTTGGTATTTTTACCTAGAAAGTTTTGGAGAAGTCCTGATTTTTGGTTCCTTTATGTTTTTCGTGGTGCTGATATATGAATTTCCACTTTGCCACCTCAAAACATTTCGGGAAACATGAAACAAATTCAAAAAACAACAAAAAAACTTGACACTTTTTTGTTTTTTGCTTATAGCGTGAAAAATATGCACTCTTACAGAAAATGTACCGTATAAAAAATTAAACTAGAGAAAATTTCCCACTATTTATCTCTGTATAGTTTTTTTTTAGACAAATAGTTTAGGCGTAAGTGCGCGATGAAATAGTTTGTATATGTTGCCATTATTAACAGTGCCATACAAAAACAAAATAAAACGATTACCATCAATCCAACCACACTTTTTCAGAGAATTAGCATTGCAAAACAATCAGATGAAGAATTGGAGGAATTCTTAACCTATGAACTCTGTCCCTATCCACTATCTCTTTTTGACGAGAGTGGTATGAGAAAAGGTACAAAATCAACTTTGTACAAAGCTTTCAAGCCTGCCCAAGGAAAAGAATTGGACAGCAGTATATTCGTCATCGATGGCGGATATTTGTTGCATCGAGTTGTGTGGCGCAGAGGGCAGTCATTTGCTGATATTTGTGACCGTTATGTTGCATTTGTTTGATCAAGCTACAAGTCAAGTGCGGTAGTCGTTTTTGATGGATACTCCGACCATGTTGCTGAAAAAAGCACTAAATACCTGGAGCGCTCGAGGAGAGCACGCAAAAACAATTCTATCGAAATACTGTTTAATGGAACAATGACACCTACGGTCTCTCAGGAGAAATTCCTTGCCAACTCTAAGAATAAAAGTCGTTTGATATCCGTGCTAGTGACGAAATTCACAGAGGGTAACATGGTCTGCAAACAAGCAAAAGAAGATGCGGATACCCTGATTATCAACACAGCTCTTACCTTGGCACCAACACATGAATCTGTCATAGTCGTCGGTGAAGATGTAGATCTTATAGTCATCTTGACAGGTATCTGTACTTCTCCTAACGTTCACTTACTTAAGCCAGGAAAAGGCAAAGTCCCTCAGACACTATATCATCCTCTAAGTGCAGTTGACAAAGCAGTTGCCGAGCACATATTGTTTTTACATGCCATGAGTGGGTGTGACACAACATCAGCTTTGTTCAATCAGGGTAAGATGAAATTTCTTCATACTTTGAAGAAGAATCCTGATCTGATTAACATTGTTCAGGTGTTTAAAAACCCTGAAGCTGATAAAGAGGCAGTTGTCGATGCGGGTGAACGTTTCCTTATTGCATTGTACGGTGTTGGTGGGGAAAAAAGTAGCTTAAATAAATAAGTTGAGGTACAGGCATTACATAATGTCTGCATACAAGACCACAGCCAACATTGCCTCACTACCCCCTACTGAAGCTGCAGCAAGACAACATTCGCTACGGGTGTTCCATCAGGTTCAACAATGGCTTGGTCATGAAAAAAGACCCGAACAATGGGGGTGGAAAACATCTAAGAACGGCCTCATGCCAGTCACCACCCTGCAGCCCCTTGCCCCAGAAGCTATATTAAATCACATTTCATGCAAATGTAAGAAAGGCTGCCAAGGGAATTGTGGCTGTAGAAAGGCAGGCCTATATTGTTCGAAAATTTGTTTAAACTGTGAAGGAACCTGCGACAACTTGGAGAAAGCTGATATGGACGAGGATGAAGATGTGGACGATCCTGACGTCCAAGGAATTCAAGACCCGGGCCAAGAACTTGAAGCGGATCCATCAGAAGGTATTTTGATTAATACATTTACGAACACAGCTATGCATTCTTTAATAACCCACTTTCGGTGGTTTTACACCTTAGTCATACCTTGATACACTCATGTTGAACTAACATAACAATTTTTTACTTCTTTACTTTACTTATTTTCTAGATGAACGAAAGGCTCTGAAGGAAGAGGACAAAGACATCGGTCAGCCTGGACCTTCAGCAACAAAGCGGCCCAGACGATTTTGATATTATTGTTATTATTATTATCCCTACATATTTCCCTTGCATATTGTATTCCTACACATTTTTTTATCACGACTGTTTTTAGTTTGTCACTGTAACAGTACCTATGTTAATAAAAACCACATGTATCAACACGAGTATACGTTATAGCCCTATACCTATAAACACCAAGGTACTAGGTATAACAATGAAAACTGTAAGATATTCACATATTACTAGTTCTTAATAAGAATATCATCAAAATAGAGCTTCATCACGAGAAAGAAGCAGGTTGCGCTTGAATGATGAACACTGAGCGTTGTCACTTATTCAAATAGTTTCAACGCGCGTTTGCGCCTTAACTATTCGTCTGGCAAAATAAAACATGCAATGTTAAATTGTAGGGAATTTTCTCTAGTTTATTTTTGTATATAGCGATTTTTCTCGAAAAGTGCATAGTTTTCATGTTATAAGAAAACAACCAAAAATAGTCAAGGTTTTTTGTTGTTTTTTGCATTTTTTTAATATTTACCGAAAATTTTCGAGGTGGCAAAGTGGAAATTCTTAATTAGCACACCGAAAAATATAAATGAACCAAAAATCAGAACTTCTCCAAACTTTCCAGGTAGAACCCATTTCGAGCACTGATTGACTGGACTACAATGGCATTATGTTCTGCTATAACAGGAAAAAACTCAAGACCAATGATTCAGTAAGCGGACGCACTACTGACAAAGGAAAAAAAAAATGGAAATGAAATAAATTTCAGATCTAAAAACCATCGTCGGCCGATGCAACATTGATTTTCTTGGCCTCCCTGGTGAAAGTTTGATCGCTTTGTTAATAACTTAGTAGTGCAGCTCCCCCGAGGACCCTATTGAGAGGGTAAAGGGAAGGAAGAGGGAGGTATGAAAGAAGAAGGGTGGAGAGTTAATGTTTTGTAAATTGCTAATAGGCCGCGGGGTTTGGGAGAGTCCCCTTTGCACAAAACTTCTAGAGGACTTTCCTACTCACACACCTTCTGGCGGACTTGGCCAGATAAGAAATAGACCTGAAGAGTAGAATGGGACAGAAACAGGGCTGTCCACCAAGCGTGGACACTTTCTGGATGTTAAGATAGAGGCGCGTAATCGTAGGAAGAAACTTTGAGAAAATACAATCATTTCTTTTTCAAGTCAACATTGGTATTATTTTAATATTGTATAAGTACTGTAAAATTTTATGGATATTATTTTCAGCTATCACCTATCAAAAATGAAAGCTACCGATCACATTATCTGACACATCATTATAGGTCTATTAAATTTGGTTATGTGAAATTTTAACAGCCAAGATTACTTATTTCTAAATAGATATGACGGTATCTTAGACATGTTTAGCAAACCATCTTAATAAATCGTTTATTAACTGTAGAATGTACACGTCTCTAGTTAGGATGGGCTAAGGTAAGGTTTTTAAACCGGTGCGCCACGTGCCAAGGGTGTTTGGAGGAAATACAAGAAAGAAAGTGATAATAAATTTGAAGACTAATGGTAAAACTTTTTAAAAATCCGTAATCATCATTATTTTTTAAAACAATTATTACTACCCTCCTCAGTGGCGTAATTAGCTAATGCACTAGTTTTTTGTTTAGCTAGACTGCCGAGGATGGGGAGATCGAGGTTCGAAACTCACTCGGGTGAACTGAGGGGGTCTTTCCTAAATGGTTTTCCACTCTCCCTCCACGCAAAAAGCGAGTTCAATTCCTCTCTATTCAACCTTCCCGATTCCTAACCCATTAGCGTTATTGGTACTTAAGCGTATAATCCGAATGGATATTAAGACGCGGTGCTAAAATAAAAAAATAAAAAAATAATGATTATCATTAGAATCCTAGTTATTGAAATTTTAAACACAATATTATTATGATTTTTTAATATAAAATCTTTCTTTAAATAATTGATTGTGACTGGACTATTTTAGCGGCCTTTTCATTCAGCCATGAGTTTAAAAAGGTTTAAATTCACTGGTCCAAGTGTCCCTCTCAATACAGACTTGACATCCGATCATGGGGCGATTGGGGATCCAATCCTAGTCAGATTTACTGAGTTTTTTTCCTCTTTTAAAATAAATTTGAGTATACTTTCTCTAAAATCCCATTTTCCTCCCCAATTGAGAGGCATCCGTTAATTGGGATTTCACGGTATTTTTTTAGCACCGCGTCTTACTACCTGTGATTTCACTTTAATAGTAAATTCCTGTGTTATGAATTACGTATTTCTTTTAGATCAAATTAGATAGAAATATTCTGAATCTTTATCTGAAAACAGCATTAAATAAGCATCCATGACGACGTAGAACATATAAGGAAGCTATTTAAAAAAAAACTATATGGCCGATAATGGAGAGTTCGGGGCTTGAATTGGTTGCACTGAGCTTTTTCCTGCATGTTTTCCGCTTTACCTTCACGCAAATGCGGGTACACGTCCTTATAATTCGACCTTACCCACCCACATAACATTAGCGTGATTAGTACATAAGCTCATTATTATTAACACCGCGTCTTACTACCCGTTCGGGTTATACGCACTTACGTTAATGTGTAATAGTAGGGTTATTGTGAGATGAAATGGAGGACCTACAGTTTAACGTGGAATCCGAACCACCATGAAGGCCTGGCATTCCACACATTCACACGTTGTAATTAATGAACGTCTTGTCAGAGGTGAAAGAAGGGTTTGGCAATAAGATAAACCTCTGCCGGGACCGAGGATTGAGCCCCGAGCCCCCAACACAAAAGTCTGACTCCTTACCCTTAGACCACCAGGTCACCATAAGCGTATAATCCAAACGAGTAGTAAGAAAAGGTAACAAATTAAAATTTATCTTAAATTGAGGTCCAACGTGCCAGACTTGAACCGTGTTTCACAGTTTCATCTTCCTCCAAAAGAAGGGAAGGAGTGCGATTAGAAAAGAAGAGACGAAATAAAGGATAAGGAGAGATAGCTGAGGTTCTTACTCTTGAAACATTTATGCAGCTTAAAGTTTGGAGAAAAACCAGAATTATTTAGAAGTCCTCACTTATTCTTTTTATTTTTGTTTAGTTTTGATAAAAAAAAAGTGATTTCCACAAACAGAAAATTGAAACCTCTAGCAAAGGACAAACTTCTCCTTTCCTCGGAGTGTAGAAAGTTTAGTTAGTGGTTTACCAATCTTAATGTGAAACTTTGGTCTAGGGTCAAGCCTTGTCGATTTGTCCGGTCGGATCCGCGAATCTTCAGGAAGAAACTCTCACGAGAATTTCTCTCTCGGTCGAGAGGAAAGTAAATATGAGACATGCATACGATAACTTTATATTTATCTCTTATCAAATATGACGTAAAAAAGTGACAAGAACAACTTAATCAACTTTAGCTTTAGTAGCGTGTTTACCTATTGAGCTAAGAGTTCCGGGTTCGATTCGTTGCATAGACAAACAAAACTATCATTAGTAAAATGTAAGCGGATGTGTGTTTCACATTAGTGAATTAACGGCCGAGGGCTTGATGTTGTGACTGTTCTAGATTAAATTAGCTTATAATTTGTGATTTGATATAATCAGTTGGTTTAGAAAGTCCACGTTAAGTACCACAAATTAAAATATAATTATTTCTTAAAGCATGTCCTACTACACGTGTTGGTACCCACATTTGTAAACTTTTTAGATAGGAGTGAAAAAGGTTTAATTTAGAGGATATGTGCCCACAATTGTAGAGATGGAGATTTGTAAATTATTTTAGAAAATAGCATATCTCCCCATCGACAGTGTAACGGTCCCATACGTCACGACGATTAGGGTGCCTTGTTACGTCACGTCTAGGGTTTTTGAATACAACCAAGGAAGTTACGAGAGTATCCGTCAAAGGCATGATACTCGAACACACGACTGATTAGGAAGAAGAAGACTTAAGACCCATCTACAGAGTAAGTAAGCTCCACATCCTAGAAATAATAATAATATTTAGCACCGCGTATTACTACCCGTTTGGGTTATACGCTCACATACTTAAAGTCCTTAAGTCCCTAGAAATGGAAATCACGTAAACACAGCCCATATCCGTATCCTTGATCACGTTACCACGCCAACCAATGAGGAAGTTGGAAAAAAACCATCCAATTAAACTCTCCGAAAGAAAATTTTCTAAAGCTAGACGCAAGCAGACGATATCACAGCTGAACAATTAATAACACAAGTAACTACACACCATATTTTGATAACACGTCCAGGATGGGCTAAATTGTAAAGTAGGGTAAGTGCATTATTTAAAACATGAGCTAGTTGGTGTAATTGTTATGATAATATCCGTATCGGTGCTTTCATTTCGATGTGCTCACGTTTACTTTGTTGTGATTGGGAGTCCTTAGCGGTCCGTATTGACTAGTCCTTAGAAAGTTAAAGTTGAGTCAACTTCTCAGGAGCGATAGGGACTTAGGAATTAAGGATAAGGACACTTTAAACAGTGAAATCTGTTAGTGTGGAGTAGCTCTCTTACGGAATAATATGCACTGTATGTATAAGGAGTCTGTAGATGGAGCTTAATAAATAGGGAGTCTGTTCTATAGTGCGAGCGGGACAGTCTGTTCTATAGTGCGAGTGGGACAGTCGGTTCTATAGTGCGAGCGGGACAGTCGGTTCTATAGTGCGAGCGAGACAGTCGGTTCTATAGTGCGAGCGGGACAATCGGTTCTATAGTGCGAGCGAGACAGTCGGTTCTATAGTGCGAGCGGGACAGTCTGTTATATAGGGCGAGCGGGACCGTCGGTTCTATAGTGCGAGCGGGACAATCGGTTCTATAGTGCGAGCGGGACAGTCTGTTCTATAGTGTTAGCAGGAAAGTCGGTTCTATAGTGCGAGTGGGACAGTCTGTTCTATAGTGCGAGCGGGACAGTCTGTTCTATAGTGTGAGCAGGAAAGTCGGTTCTATAGTGCGTGTGGGACAATCAGTTCTATAGTGCGAGCGGGACATTCGGCTATCGAGTAGGAACGGGAAAGTTTGGTCCTCTCAAACAAGTGCTATCAGTCGGTTCACCTAGTCAGACATAGCTAGAAAGTTCAGTGGTTATATCTAAATATAAGAATCGTATTCTGTTATATCGAATCACTTAGGAGGACAATCGGTTAGGCCACGCGACTCTTATGTGGGTTTATGGAGAAAATAGTTATCGTTAAAATAAGGACGGTACGACTGGGATGGGAGAGAGAAGGCCGAAAATACTGCCGCGATGAGAAATATGAGTGATATTGGGGTTAAAAAACAACAACTAAAACCTGGACTCGAAAGGTTTATGCAAATAACTGGGGATTGCACTGATGATCCTATGAGACCACGTGTTTCACACTAATGGGTGTAGATGGTGAGATAGGATATAGTTTAGTTTGGGACAAACCCTATTTAACCTCCAGCTTGCCAATTATTCGCCAGGCAGTGAGTGTCTTTATGTTTTGTGGAGTCGGAGTCCCTGTGCAATTTGTTAAAATTTACTTAAAGACTAACTTGTGCTAGTAAAAAGAAATCAATGTCAAAGCTGAGCATAAACAATTGGTTGTTAGGGGTTTTCTAATTAAATTTAATCAAAATATTTTAGCATTTTTTCACCACGTTTACTGTTTTTACCTAGTGTACCCCTTTTGCATTTTTAACACCTTTCTAACCTTTTTACTGTCCTTACCTCTAAAAATGTTTTTTTTTTAAATCTTTTTGACCTTATAGTCTTACTTACGCATTCTACACTCTTTACCCTTCCCAACCCATTTACACTTTCAAACTTCTGAAAATTGGAAGATGACACCTGGACACGGGAATCGAAACTGGGACCTTTGGTTTAGTACGCCAATGCTCTAACCACTGAGATACTCAGGAATCGTCTCGTTCCCAGGATCATTCCTTCACTCATATTTTAAGGCAGAGTCTATGATGGACGTGTGGAAATCGTCGGCTACAAATGTGTGATTTTATTAATATCACGAGCTATAAGATAAAGCAGCCACCTTTGACTCGGTAGTTGGCTTAATACTGCCACTTGTACAATTATTATAATTGTATGGGATCGCATATTTAAGAATCAAATAACTGAAGCTATTATTTGTGTGTTTAGTGAGGATCTCTCCATCTAGATATGATATTCTTAAAATTGAAAACTGACACCTGGATATGGTATCTAGATGGAGAATTCCTCACTAAAAAGCATAAATAATAATAGCATAGGCTATTTGATTCTTTTAAACTTGTTAACCCTTACCCTTTCTTTTTCCCATCCTTTTCGGCTTTTTAAACTTTTAACATTTTTATTTTATCAACCCCTTTTAACATTTCTCAATTTTTTAATTTATTTTTTGCTCTGTATAATAATTTTGTTCAACTGTGCCCTTTTTACATTTTGGTCACTTTTGGAAATTTTTGCAATTTTCAACCTCTATCCAATTTTGATTAAACCTACTTTTTACTATTCTTACCCCTTTTTACCTTACATTTTTTAACCCTCTTTAAGCTAAAGTAATTATCTTTTTTCTGATTTTTCCTTTACTGACTTATTTACTCTTTCCACCCCGTTAACGCTTTTTATCCAATTAAACATTTCCCCTTTATTTCCCTTTCAACCCCTTTTACGTCTTTCCAACTTTTTATTTCTTTTACCCGTTTTAACCCTATACACCTTTATTAAATTTTACGATTTACTTTTTGCTCTTTTTTTACCCTTTTCAAGCCTTTTTTGCCCTTATATATTCGCTCACATGTGCCCTTCTAGTATATATTTGCTCACATGTGCCCTTTTAGTCCTTTTATAATTTTTTTGACATATTTGGACATTTTAACAATTTTCTACATTTTGGACTTATTGCCCTTTTATTTACCATTTTAATTTTTTTGTTGCCTTTTTGCTCTTTTTAATCCATCTTACAATAACTATCCGGTTTAGCCGCAGATAAATGTATTGGGGTAAAAGGGCTAAAAAGTTTTAAAAGGATATAAATGAAGTAGGCCAAGGAATAATAGCCCTAGTACTAGCACAATCACTTTAATTTCTCTATTCCTTTAATAAAAGAGGTTTGTTTTTCAATAAATGTAAAAGTGTATGCTATATTCAACGCTGGTTAAGTGGAAGAGAAAGCTAACGTATTAACTTCTCCAGAAAAATAAAGTCTATTATTATTATTATTATTACTACTCTCACTGGCTATTCTCTTACCCCTCTCACCCCAAATTTCCCTACTTTCAAACCAGAGTATTTGGGCTTGGCATTTAGACCACGTGCGCCCCAACGCGGGTGATATAAAAATAATTATATGCAATGTGCAGTAATTAACTGGCGTGTATCTGTTTCAGATTTAATGTTTGATAGAATTTCCTTTTCAACCGAATCGGTATCATCTTGATCTAACAAATCACTCCCATTTTGGACTGGATTGCTAGTGACCAAGGTTGGGATTCAAATCTTTGTAGGGTTTGATGGATTTTTTTTCTATTATATTTACTCATATTACGATTAAGTAAATGCGGTTAAATCTCCTCTAAAATTCTACCTTCTCATTTCTACTCCATTAGCATAATTATTAATGAATGTACAAAACTCAAACGGCCATTATCACTCGGATAATTAACTACCACTTTTAGATCTATAAGGTCTAGCACCTTATCTCAGTTTGTTGTGTGTTTTTATACTGAATTAATGATTTTGGAGTCGATTCCTGACAAGGTCGAAAAATATATCATTGGTGAAATGTGAATTCCCCGTTTCGCAGTGATGAGTTAACGGCCGGGGTCTAAATGTTGTGTCTGTTCTAGATTTAAGATAGTTTGTAAGTCGTGTGCTGGTATAATCAGTCGGTACATTAAATAAATAAAAATAAAATAGAGCTACAAATACTAGCTTTATAACATTATTATTACAAATCACACTACCACTACCAAACCACAATATTTAATAGTATTGTTACTATTACTACGATTACTACTACTATTTATTATTACTTTTATTGGGTAGCACTTAAAATAAATGAAAATAAGAATGAAATTATTATTATTATTACTAATGCCTTTTAACTCTTGATGTGAAGCATAGGGCAACAACGAAGCTTCGCTACTCTGGCTATTACTTGTTGCAATTTATGTTGTAGGTTAACAGTCCTACCAACACATGTATTTTTATGAGCGAGCGAGAAAGAGCCTTTCACATTTTCTAGGAATAGTAATTTCACACACCTTCCAGGGTTATTCTACATGCCACAATTATTGCCACGGGACCTACGGCTTTACTTTCCCTCCAAAGCAAGTTGTGTTACGGATTTTTATCCCTTGGTAAAAATCCGTCAACCTCTGCTGGGTTTGAACCCACGAACACCGGATCCTGAGGCGATCACTTTACCCCAAGATTACTGTGTTCAACTTATGTTATGATGTGTGTTGAACGGTGGTGGGAGATGTTAGGAGGGATACAATGACCAAATAAAGAAGCGGGTGTAAAGGTGTTGTCCCCCCCCCCACTCTCCCCCCCACAAGGTCCATGCTCCACTATTTTATACGCACCCGAAAAAAAAAGGTCACGCAACAGGACGAAGAGGTATCGCTTCTGTCCAATGATTCCGAGCCAGTACACGAGATAATGAGTTTCACTGGCTCCGTATGTGGGTTCAGTGACTCAGGGTTGCACAAAGTTTGACTCCTAGATGGGACCCCGTATTTTGAGACTAGCAGCTCACTTCGGCTTGAAGGAAGGGGAATTATTAGGGGATCATGTAGGCTAGGAGTAGCTGCTTGCATTGGAGTGAGGGGTTAGGAATTCGCAAAAGACCCCAAGGGCTAGAATTATTAATTTGTATCGGGATCGGTGAGGAATTACTAAGGGACCCTACAAGTTAGAATTATTAGTTTGTATCAGAGTGGCGAGGAAATACTATGGGATCCTACAAGTTAGAACTATTAGTTTGTATCGGGGTGGTTAGGAATTACTAGGGGATCCTATAAGTTAGAATTATTAGTTTTTATCATGGTGGTGAAGACATACTAGACTTTAAAAGCTAGAATTACCAATTTGTATTGGAGGTGGATTAGGCAGAAATTTCTAGGGAACCGTGCAGGTTGGGACTAGCATCTCGAATTTGGGTGGAGGGTGGGTAGAATTCATGCATTTTTAGTTGATATGGGGTGTTATTTTTTTCCATGGTTGTATTTGACTTTATATATGTGGTAGACCTATAGATATTTTAGCAACGCATGTTACTACCCGTTTTGGTTATACACCTATGCACTAACTACACTGATGTGTTAAGGATTAGAAAACTTCAATATGAATCAAGTGCACCCATATGTACATGTAGGAGGCGTGGAAAATCATTTAAATATAAACACCCTCAATGCACCCGACTGATATCGAACCCCGATAGTTTTATCTTAGGCAGTCTAGTCCAACACGAGAATAGCGCGCTAGACCATGTGGCCACCGAAGCTCCTTAATGTTGCTCAGGCGAGTATAGAGTTTTTTGTTAATAATTTACTTTTTGCAGGTAAACCATTTACACTCGTTTGGTTAACCGAACCTTGTTCCTAAACAAATATAGTTGGAGGAGAATTTCTCCAATAATTTTATTGTTAGTAAACCAAGAGGGTTTTTACTTACTAATGAATGTTTAATCATTCAATAAATATTATGGTATTTTTTAGTAAGCAGTGACAATTTTATATAATGTATCAAACAATGTTTATAATAGAACAAATGTTTTATAACTAAGATAATACAAATGGTTTCCCAACAAAAAATTCTAATTGCTATAAATATCTCAAAGAGGATGACCACTGATCGATCAAGCCAGGAAGAACGAGAATTTTGCTTGCATTTTGTGCATCGGTAAAAATATCACCGGGAAAAGTGCTTGAATATTGCTATCTTTCGATAAATTAAAAGCAAGGACCACTCTAAATAGATTCTAGTAGCATTGTCATCCTGGAATTTGAGAATAACTTTTTCTCTTTAGTTAAATGTTGTTGTTTTTAGTCAAATGATGATATGCTTATGACTCAATAATTCAACACCTGTTAAGATTACTTTGTGTACAAATTCAATTTAAATTTATCTACTAAATCTATATTTTATTTATTTTAGCCAAAAATATTTTTTATACATAAATACTTAAATACAAAAATGCATACCTTAACTCACGTTTATTTCCATACCACCTTAAAACTAGCAATAGTTGTGTGTTTTTTAATTATATTTCCATCCACGTCTTACTACCCGTATGGGTTGGTTAATGTATAATTTTAATAAAAAGAGCTTTTTGTAAAATACCAAATATTTTATTAGTGCTATTTTTGATTTTGATAATATCTATCATGAGTGACAGGTGCAGATTAAATGACTCGACGTATTAATACGTGAAAGTAGTTCTCTGTTCAATGCTTTGTATCCGTAGGTAGCGTACTTTTTATTAAGATAAAACTCCAGGGTTTTATTCCATGCTTGACAAAAAAAAATTGATAGTCTGGCATCCCCTTTCACAGCGAGGGCCAGATAAATTAATGAGCAGGAGACTGGGTGTTTTGTTTAATACAACTACTTTGTCATTTGTTTTAGAAAGTACATGCTGTATACCTTACTAGTTGTTATGTGAAATGTAGATCTCTCGCTACATGTTCTTATCATTATTGCAATCTTAAGATTTTCTTTTTATTTCAAGTTGAAGTATCTCCTATAATTCCTCCTTGTATTTTATCTTCATGATCAAGTTAATACAGAAAACAAAAGAATGTTATGCTTAGTAGTACATTAGATCCATAGAGAATGACTGAATCTCACGCAGGTTGAACGTCAGTCTTTAAATATACTTCATAATTATAAAAAAACAGAATATACGTACCATTACGTCGTTTGACCTATGTTCAAATAAAGTCCCTTCAAAGTTTTTTTAAAATGGGTCCAATAATTTAACGGTAATGGCGGGACATACAGACAGACATAAACATGAAATGCCAAACGGTCGAGTTTAAACACTACCCTCGCTCCACTCGCTCGATTAAACTGACCTGTCTTGTGTTCATTTTTAACTACACGTATTATGTTTGTTTTATCCTACATATTATTAGATACATACTCTGTGCTCATCACCAGACATTATTAAGGTATTCAAATCTCGCAGGTTTCAATGAGCAGGATGTTCAGTGCTAATGGAGGGATATAGAACTACTTTCAAGGTATTGACTGGCAAACTCAATGGGAAGAGACCAGAGGGAAGACCTAGGCACACATGGAAGGAGAACTTTAGAAAGGACTTGAATGAGATAGGCTGTAAGGTGGTGGACTGGATAGAACCAGCTATAGTAAGGGATAGGCTGTAGTGTGGTGGACTGGATAGAGCTAGCTAAATATATGGATAGGCTGTAATGTGGTGTACTGGATAGAGCTAGCTAAAGATAGGGATAGGCTGTAATGTGGTGGACTAGATAGAACCAGCTAAAGTTAGGAATAGGCTGTAATGAGATTGTAGCATGTCAATCAGACATATTGGACAGCTACAATTAAATATCAATATTTTAATAATTTATGAAAGGAAAGAAACAATTTTTATTAACATATTTAATTGAATCTACCTCAAAGTTTATTTTCTCTGACTAGATGCAGTCAAATAAAATTACGTATCTCCCTACATTCAAACAAGTGGTTGTTAAAAAATATTGTCTTTTGATAAATAATGTAGCAGATATCAAGGAAGATGATTAATATTATCATATTTATGAATAAAATACGTTAACGCGTACCCTTTGCCATTGGATGATGTCGGATGAATTTACATACGCTTGCCATGCTGCCTACAAGAAAATATAGTAAAGTACATCTATATTACAAATTCTCATACAAATATTAACTGATCCTAAATAATATAATCATAACAGAGATATTTAAATAAAAGATGCCTTAGTATCTACTCACAATTTCAAGACGTTCTTCGATTGATTTGCCACATGGTAGCAGAAGAGAATTATTCAATGATGGCCGTATCACACACACACACACACACACACACACACACTATCATAACTACATCTGATGAAGAAAAGAAATGCATACTACTAATCGACACACTGACCAACTGCACATCAGAGACACTAGCGGCGAGCCAAGGAAACTTGTTTCCCCCCTTTCCCCGCAAGTGGATTTCTCTTGTTAATTTCTCTTTCCCCCCGCCTTCGTCCGTCCTTCTCCTTGTCTATATTTCTGAATTCATCAATTTCTTTACTTTGTTCCGTTCGTATAATATTTAGGACTATATAAAGGGCTGCTCGCAGGTTCACATTAGAGCCGCTCTACCACAACTAAGCGTCGAAAGAGGAACTTATGCACCGTCACGTAACCAAGGAGAGTGATGACCATGGAGTTTAGGCCGTCAGACCCACCGTTACCCTGGCCAGGACGTCTCGCTTGGAGTACTTGAGTATCCTGAAATCGTCGATAAGTCCTTATGACTTAGGGTCTAGTTTTTCTTTAAAAAACTATACAATGTAGATCTAGATTTTTATTTTTGTTATATATTTCTTGTCGAAGCATTATTTTGTTAATTTTGAAAGTATGTCAAAAGGATAGTTAGTTCAGTTAAAGTTTTATTGACTTCAAGAAGGAAGAGTTTCAGTTAATTTATAAAATATCGTGTCCTGCAGTCTGAAGGACAAGCCTAATTTTAGTGACTTAGTGAATCAAGTCGTATCTACTATTTTTTCCTGTGTCCTTATGATACAGTCTTTACATTATGAGCCTTTTGTTTAGAAAGTTATAATGTATTAATATTTCTTATGACGTCGTGTGCATCTGCTTAACTTTTTGGATGGCTACAACCAGGCTGTCAGTCTTGTTTTCCATGTCACAGTTGAGTCAATGGAAGTCTATATTTTGGGTTGGTCAAGTAGTCATGCTTCTCGTGCGGTTTTAGCTTCGGTAGGTAAACCAGGGAACAGCTCTAGTGTCATAGTGGGGTCCGAGCAAATAATAACTATTTTTTCTTGCCTGTTGTTTAGCTCCTTGTGTTTGTGTTGCTCTTAGTGTAATTGCTATTAGAGTATTATGTACTATTGAATGCTCTGGCAGTACCGAAAGGAAATAAGACCAGCAATAGTACTATTTTGTTGACACCTGTTTCTTACCATCAAACACTGTTATCAACAGATCTTCTATAGTTAATAATAACCCGAAATGTTTAAAGGGTTTTATTTTGAAAACCTTTCAAGCAAAATGATTAAAATTGACATGTATATCTTGTTCTATACCTTCAGTTAGTAACTATCTATTGTTCTGCCTTTTGAGAAAGACGCCTAACTGTACCACCCCAAAATATAGACATACACATTTGACATACTTTCAAAATACTTCGACAAGAAATATATAACAAAAATAAAAATCTAGATCTACATTGGATAGTTTTTTAAACAAAAACTGGACCCTAAGTCATAAGGATTTATCGACGATTTCAGGATACTAAGTACTCCAAGCGAGACGTCCTGGCCAGGGTAACGGTGGGTCTGACGGCCTAGACTCCATAGTCGCCACTCTCCTTGGTTACGTGATGGTGCATAAGTTTCTCTTTCGACGCTTAGTTGTAGTAGAACGGCTCTAATGTGAACCTGCGAGCAGCCCTTTATATAGTCCTAAATCTGATACGAACGGAACAGAGTAAAGAGAGTGATAAATTCAGAAATATAGACAAGGAGAAGGACGGACGAAGGTGGGGGGAAAGATAAATTAACAAGAGAAATCCACTTGCGGGGAAAGGGGGAAAACAAGTTTACTTGGCTCGCCGCTAGAGTCTCTGATGTGCAGTTGGTCAGTGTGTCGATTAGTAGTATACATTTCTTTTCTTCATCAGATGTAGTTATGATAGTGTGTGTGTGTGTGTCTGAGAGACGGCCATCATTGAATAATTCTCTTCTTCTGCCATGTGGCAAATCAATCGAAGAACATCTTGAAATTGTGAGTAGATACTAAGTCATCTTTTATTTAAATATCTCTGGTATGATTATATTATTTAGGATCAGTTAATATTTTTATAATAATTTGCAAAATATATATGTACTTTACCATATTTTCTTGTAGGCAGCATGGCAAGCGTATGTAAATTTATCCGACATCATCCAATGGCAAAGGGAATGCGTTAACGTATTTTATTCTTAAATATGATAATATTAATCCTCTTCTTTGATATCTGCTACATTATTTATCAAAAGACAATATTTTTTAACAACCACGTGTTTGAATGTAGGGAGATACGTAATTTTATTTGACTGCATCTAGTCAGAGAAAATAAACTTTGAGATAGATTCAATTAAATATGTTAATAAATATTGTTTCTTTCCTTTCATAAATTATTAAATTATTGATATTTAATTGTTGTTGTCCAATCTGTCTGATTGACATGCTACAACTGGTTAAAACTAGTTCAAGATAAGGATAGAGGGCGTAAATTTGTAAGTACATCAATCGCTTTTGATTTTCTAAAGCCATTGAGTAAGTATCTTACCACATAAATTGAAACTTTATACAGTGTTTTAAACAGAAACGATATATTATCCAGGAGAGGTCTATATTATAATCGTTGACAACCCGTACTGCTAGTCGCTTGTTCTAAGGTGTTACTATTGCAATGTACTGGGTCGCCGATGAAGGAGATGTGATTGTTTGAATTCCAGTTGGATGAACTGAGAGTGTTTTTTACTTTAAATGTTTTACACTAACCCTCTCTGCAAATTCATGTATATTTAATCTAAATTTTACCTTTATCACCACTACCTCATTAGTGTAGCTAAATGCGCATACCCGGAACTGATAGTAAGACAGATAAAAATGCAGTCTTTACTGAAAATTAAATAAAAACTTTCCTTTTCCCTGAAATTCCGAAATACACTTTGGACATCCCTCTTTTATTTACTGTGCGTAAACACTTAACAACCCTTTACATCCTCCGAGGGTTGTAATATAGTTTATATGCGTGTGTGCAGGGTGTCGGCAATGGGTGTGGTTGAATGGCAGACGATCTTTTGTTATCCGTTACAACCAGAGGATAGATCGATACTGTTTGGGGTATTTTTTCAATTCATAATTACGTGTCCCTCACTTATATAAAGGGGTATGTTATTTGAAACTGATCACCATTAAAATCTTTGTTGAGTACAAATATTGAATGGTTACACAGTTTCATTACATTTTGATTTTTTGCTATCCTTGTAAATATACAATCACAATTAAAAATGAATTAAATGACCAATGTAGCGAGTTCTTGTTTTAAACTAAAGTCATTCGACATTAAAAACTGTATTGCACAATTTTAACAAGCGTATAATTTACGAATAGTAGTTCATTGATTTAAAATAATTTCAGTTCACGAGTTTTGAGGGGTAGAACTAGCAATTTTTCTGATTTTTTGCGTACCTTTGTTAAGGTTAAGTAATTAATGTATGGGGCGGAGATTTAGTATAAGTAGACATTCATATGAGGTATCCTCAGCGAAATATTTATTATATTAATAATTTCTATTAACAAATATTGATATACTTTACTCAAACACAATAGTAAGCTTACGCAACAAGTATAAAAGCATAAAATACATAAATCGTGAAATGTAATGATTTTAAATAATTAAATAGTTATTTATAGCTTAGAATTATACACTTGTTAAAATTGTGAGGTAAAATTTAATTTGTCCAATGACCTTAATTATTTGGCATTTCATCTGTTTGTTCAGATGCTTGTTACACAACAGCCATCAAATGCGCGACCAATTCAAACGAAGTTTAGCAGGGACATTCTTTTAACCTAGGTTAAACAACGCCTGAACAACACTCATGTTTCAAAATAGTGGCTGCTCAAATAGTTTTTTTAATAGTTCATCTCAAGTGATTTAAATTTTAAAAAAAAAACAATCGCTCGAATACCTGTAGTGTATTTTGTTTTAAATTATGATATATTGTGAGAATGACGTCTTAAGCCACGTGAACCAGGGTTATTCTCCATTTACCTTTTCATCACCGGCTGTGTACAAACTGACTGTGGAAATGATCATTGCTGCAGTTGAATCATGTATAAATTTGTCATACAGGGTGTTGAGAATTGTTTGGAAGGAGAACAAGGTAATGGATGACTGAATAAAGGGAGATATAATACCTAGTTACAAGAAAGGAGACAGAAAGAGGTACACATAGGCCCTGTTATAGGGAGATAACTCCAATGTGCCACCGTACAAAAATATATACTGTGAAAGAGAGTAAGATATACAATGAAAGTAAGGTTGAGAGAGGGAAAACATAGATTTAGAGAACAGTGACCTACAATAGAGTGTATTTTGCCATACGATAGCTGATGGAAAGAAATTATGAATTTGGACAAGAATTGGTAGTTGTATTTATGGATTTGGAAGGCATATGTTATCGTGGATATAAATAAAGTTTTGAAAGTGATGAAGGAGGCTGAAGTGGAAATAGGAGTTGCAATGAGAGTGAAAGGTATGCGTGAGGATAACAAGAGCTGTGTTTAGACGAAGTGAGGGAGGACGGAATGGTTCCAAATAAAAAATGGAGTGAAGCAAAGGAGTTCCATCCCATCACTACTATTTGTAATGGTAATGGAAACGGTCATGACTCATGAATAAAATGGCAAGACAACTCGGTGAGGAAAAATAAAAGCCATTATGTTTACTGATCACTTGGTGGTATGAGAAGAAAAGGAGGGGGTGGAGAAGAAATAGGATGTACAGGAACAGTTACAGGAATGGGATGAGGAAGGGAAAGAGTGTTGGATGAAATTTAGTATCGATAAGTGTGAAGTGATGTTAATGACAAGGAAAAGGAGGCCAAATAAAGCTTTAAAGTTAGATGGAGTAGAGCTGAGAAAAATACAGAACATAAAGTATCTCGGAAGCGTGATTTAGATGAAAGGTGGAAGTAGAGACGATTTAATGAGAAAAGGACAGCATGAAGAGTTGTTTTATAGGTGAGTAAGAGACCGGCTAGGGAGAAGAGGAGTGCCCTTGAAGTATAAGGAATTGTTGCACAGAGCGTACTTTGTACTCAATGTCACACACGCAGCAGTTACATGTACACATTGAATGTACAAACAAGTGTAAGCCATTGGGATTAAGTTTACTAGAAGCATGTTAACTGTCATGAGGAGAAATATGGAATGAATGACATTATCTGGGAAGGAGTGGTAGTACATGAGATAGTAGAGGACGCAAGACTGAGATGGTATGGACATGCAATGAGGATAGAAAAGGTTAGGATGTGAAAGGGAATGATGGCAATTAAGTATCTAGGAAAAATACCACGATGGAATTCAATAAAGAGATGGAAGGAACAGATAACAAAGCGTGCAAGTAATAAGAAAAGAATGGAAGAGATTAAAGGAGGAAGAATGGTGGAAGGATAGAGGAAGATGGAGGAATTTCACTAAACGTAACCGGCCACAGGCTGGAAGCAAATGATGGTGATGATGATTATGTTGACGACTCATATAATGTACTATTGAACATATTATTAATTTGCTTTCTTTCTAACTTGATTACCAAGGAAAAACCTTAAATATCCTTTAAATCCGAGAAAAATTTATGGGTGGTATTTCAACTTGAAATACAATGATAAATCTGATGACTGTAGCATTAATAAGAACATGATGTATTATGCATTTTTTTGAATGGGTGGAGCAAGGTCTACTGTTCATAAATCTACTAGTAGCACATCTTAAAATAATTACCAATCAATTTGAAGCTTTTCTTTTTGTTGCCATAACAAAAGTTATATATTTAAATAGAAGTTTTAACACAAACATAAAAATTAAGTATATAGTAATAGCGCGTGATAAAATAATATTAACCAATCTGCACTAAAATTTCATATTGGTACACACATCGCTCTCTGCATATTTTTATCGTTACTACAGTATAAACATTTATCTTTGGATTAATAATTTGCCTTGATGATCAAGTTAGACAAAAAACTAACTAATACTCTATTAAATAGAACATTATATTCATAAAGAATAATCATTATCTGTGTTGTTTAAGAAGTCACTATGATACATTCGCTAAAATTGTGCTATACACTTATGATGCTTGAATGACTTAAAAAAAAACATTTAAGTCTAACCATATTGATAAATTATTTACCCATCGTTTACCCTGAAAATAGTAATACCACCTCGCATGGTTACACGATGGTATAGCTTATAAGATAGATCTAGAGTGTAATCCATCAAGGTAAGAATCCTATCTATAATGGAAAATGAAGTTTACAACAGTTGTTAGATCTAGGTTTAAATAACGTCACCACCAAATTTCATTAAAATTAGTCTACGTATTTGACAGTTAATATCCATTCATACTGTTAAAATAAAACCTGTCTACGCTAGGTCAGTGAAATATGTTGGTAATAAATATAATTTGTGTTTTTAGTCACCAAACGATCAACATAATAGCTATAAATAAATGGTAAGAACGTCAAATTATCTTAAAAGATAGTGGAAACGCCATTTATCTGGGGAGAGAATGGAAAACTACATTTATTATTATTATTATTAGCACCGCGTCTTACTACCCGTTCGGTTTATACGCACTTACGCTAATGTGTAATGGTAGGGTCATTGAGAGATGAAATGAAGGACCTACAGTTTAACGTGGAATCCGAACCACGGTGGAGGCCTGGCATTCCCCACATTCACAAGATGACTTGTCAGAAGTGAAGGAAGGGTTTGGTAATCAGATAAATCTTTGCCGCGACCGAGGATTGAACCCCGGCCGCCCGCACAGAAGTCTGAAACCTTACCCCTAGACCACCAGGTCACCGAAAAATACTTAAAAATTACTTTAAAAATATCATAAACATTTATAGTTAGAATTTTGACATATATGAACTAATCTTTACTTTAAAATATTTGAGACAATTTACATATTATTATGTAGTTTAAATTATTAATTTTTTATATCGAACTCTATAACGTCAAGCACGAGTATTTTAAATAAAGGGCGTGTTTTAGTGGATGATCTTATTCTTTGTATTTAACTTAGCTAGAAATACATTTGAAACACGTTTTAAAAATCAACAGTTCTCAAATCAGATGTTGTCTACATAATTATTAAATGACGTTGATATATTCCATCCAAAGAAAGCCCGAATAGGGGTAGTAAGACTCTGATCACGGCATTAATACCATAAGTAAAGTTTATCACCCACATCAAATTCACATGATCGTGTCTGACTACTTTTCATCTAGTCCTTGGTCTACCAGCTAAATGTCTCACACCTGCGACGGTAGTAAACTCTATGGTCATTTTACCATATATTTTTATATTACTATCCGGGCGTTTTTGGGCAGCCGGAGGGAATGGTATGTGGGGGGAGGGGGTTAGACTACGGGTTCTGGTTCTCACAGGGCTATTTTGAAACGCAATTGATACCCCGGTCCTGGTATCTCGAGATCTAACGCAACCCGCCTGGCATTGGAGGCTATCAAGGGCAGCAATTTGGGGTGTGGGTGAGAATAAAGGGAGAGGGTGGGTCTGGAAATATAATATATAGACACGCACCGGGCGTACCATGGATTATATAGGGCATTACTGAGGAATAGCCGTATTTTATATTACGGGCTGGGGAAGGTAATTATATATATATATATATNTATATATATATATATATGCTATAACCAACGAGGGCTTTGAAAATTACGTGATCGACAGTCCTGATGAGTTTTAGTATGTAAAATCTAAGAGGGTATTAAAGGATTAGCATGACATTTTTAAATACTGAATAAGAATATAATTGGTTTTTAAGAATAATATTAAAATGTACAACCTATAAAGGTTTTGAATACTCAAAAATAGAATATTATTAAATAGAGACAAAACAATTTAATTTAAATAAAACACGAAAAATCTGTTTGTGTTATAACATAATTTTTATTTTCGCTTCATTTAATCGTTAGTATTATATTGATGGATTTTGTTATTTTTTTATCTTTCTACTATATTTGTAATTAAATTAAATGCAAAAACGAAGCCCATTATATGAAATGCACGACTTCGATACAAAAATATATAATTTCTTTGACTAATATACTATTCAAAATATATCAATGGTATTTAAGTATAGAATAATCAATATTGATTAAAATGCATTTGTTTTGAAAAATAAGCTTCTTTAAATATATATATATATATATATATATATAAGCCTAATTTTAAAACTGATAGTAACATAAAATTGAAAACCTTTTATTAAATCTCGTTGAAATATATTGTACTAGTTTATAAATAATAATATACTTAAGAAATATAATATTGTTTAAGGCAATCCGACCATCCTATCTTTCGTTTGCCTTATTAGGTATTTTCATCAAACACAACTCTGCACTAAACAAATTCTACATTTATTTTTTAGAACAAATGATTTCAGGAAATATTGAAAATAGCAAACTCATGCTCAAAAGGTTTCATTAACCTACACATTATGTTTCACTTTGCTATAGATTATTATATATACATAAAATGAAGTGTTTATCTTTCATGAACGTTGCGTGATATCTATCTTCACAGAGGTATGAAATTTAAACATAGTAACCCCTGTGCACGAGCATGTGAACCTAGAAGCCAAAATTTCGCATTATTTTTTTTGTAACCAGATTGGAAGCAATAAAATGAAGAGATTCTCTTTTGTCGGTTTGAAGCAGAGAAAATTGTTACCCAGGGTAACCATGCAATGTATTGTAGTTTAACACGTGATCTTCTTAGATACATTTATGTTTCTGTCTTGAGGTTAGAGATCAGCACGCCATTTAATCTTAATTCACACCTGTCTCAATCATTCCGAACATAACAGTTTGGTACAGTTTGATTTACATATGAAGATATTTAAAAAAAGTTTAAACCTTTTTTTCTGGCCAAAATTATTAAAATTCTACAATTTTATTATTAACCAGCACATGACTTTAAAACTATCATAACTTAAAATATTGCAAGTACTCATCCCTAGAACTAGCGCCTATGTAGGCCTACACTTTGGATCGTAGGACGAACTCTCAAATAGATAGTAAATATATTCGTCAGATCAACCAGAAATCAAACAAAGGTGAACTAAAATTATTGTGTTAGATAACACTAAATATAAAACCAAGTATATGGAGAAGACCTATACTAGGAAGTTGTTGAACCTGTCCTAGATTTAATTTTATTTGTAATCACGTTTTGGTGCAATAATTGTGTTCAGAAAATACAAATATAAAACTACTATTAAAAATATGACAGTACAAATAACTGGAGTAAAATGAATGCAATTATTATGATATTTTTTACATTGCGTCTTACTACATGTACAGGTTATAGGTATATGTACTAATTAAGTTAAGGATTTAGGTATGAGGAAGGTTGAATTTAGAGGAAGTTTACCCGTGTTTGTGTGCAACCATTTTGAAAAATATAAACACCTCAGTGTATACGACCGGGATTCGAACACCAATCTTTCTGTAATCGGCAGTTTAGACTAACACGATATTGACGCCTTATCCCATGCGACCACCAAAGTAGTTATGAAATTGTTTTCCTCGTTGTTATTACATATATATATATATATATATATATTCATTTTGTTTTAGTATAACATTTGGCGAGGAAAGAATGTATTAATAATTATAGAAAGTTGTGTACTTTACTCTCTGTCTAGTCATGATTGCCAAAGAGAAATATGTTGGTGATGGTGAGGTAGCTTAAGTACGCCGTCTACCGAAGATGCGTTGCAGACATTCATAGATCCCACATTAATTAAGAAGTGATTTGTTATTTTAGAATATTTTTCAAACCAAAACGAAGAAGAACGGTATTATTATTTCCCTATAGCTTAGAAAACCTTACATTAAAAGTTCATTAATGTTAAAAAAATGTATTGAAAATAATTAATTAGTATGTTACCATTGATATTTCATTCTAAGTCTCACAGTTCTGATGTCAAAATATTTTTTTAGAAAAATACAATAGATCCAACCTCCCTCAAAACCAAATTGTAATTTTTAACAGCATCACAAAATACCATTTTAAGATAATTTAAAATTGTTTTAATAGTTTTGAAGCTTTATGAAATGTAATAAAGCGGAAGCTCACTGATAATTTACTTTTGAAAATTTTGTCGACAAACTTTTTAGTCTATTTGTTATTTATTGATCCTATTTTTTAACGTGGGTTCCTATGACGTAAATAAATTGTTTTCAATTTGTTTGAATTTTAATATGAATATTTCAAACTCATATTTTATTAAGATTGCAACCGCTTTATTAAACGTCTTTCTTTTTGTTTTATTTTGTCCTTACCTGTATATTATGTAACCCAAGATTAAAGGGCTTACTTCAGCAATAAACTAGAGAACACCGTTAAGTGATCCAGAAACAATAATTTCCAAGAAATTTAGGGCGTTCAGTTTATAAATCATTTAATAAGTTATGGTTTTTCGTTTTTCGAAGGAAAATTGTGATATTTAGATAACAAAGTCCAGTTTTACAATAAAAGCTAGCGTGGTTTTACCAGCTTAGGTAATCAACATCTTCCCTCTATCGAAAGAAAGAGTCCAAGCTTTAAGTTGTAAACATATCAAACGATTAATTCTGTTTAGCTTAAGTTATACTTACTCTCGTAGATCATTTCCCGCGCCTCGTTTTATTTCCCCTTCCAAACTACCCTTTTATTTTATTTAATTCTTAGCTTCCCGTTTCTTTCTTTTTGTTTATTAATTTATAAGACTTCTTAAATAACCAATTATTATACCTAATTTAGAGGAGAAAATTAGTGGAGAAAGGATATAGCTTAAGAACAGAAAAGGATTAGAGAAAAAAGTGAAAGAGATTAGTGAGAGAAAGTAATACGATACATGGGGAAATGAAGGTGATAGATTTAATTGAGAGAGGGATTCAGATGCTATAAAGAGAAGTTATATGTGTGTGGTTGGTAATATAGAAACAAGCTATATTATAAAAGATTAGGTAAAGAGGAAGCAAGGTGTGGTTATATATTATTCAGAAAGAGATTGTAATAATTGAGGTTGTGTGAAAGTTTGCATATGGAAGTCATTATGAGGAGGATATTAAAGAGATAAAGTGTGTTAAGAAAATAACGATTTAAAGAAAAAAGCACAAATTAAGTAGGATAGACAGAGGTCTAGGGTAAATAAGCCCACAGTAAGTCCTCAACTTGCACTTGTTCGAGTTGGGAAGTTGTGGTACTTAGACCCACGACTAGTAACGCTATATTTCAAACGCCACATTACATAAACATTATAGATGGTAGGTAGATAGTAAGCTTATGTTCATATTCTGGTGTCACTGCCATTTTGTGTGCCTCTAGTAGATCCTGTTTGGCACTGATTAGACTTTGAAACGAAGAAATATTTCAAAAATACATCGTATATAACCATCATTTGACTTAGGTTGTTTACAACTTGAGCATAAGCCTTCGGAAAAAATTAACCACGTAAGTGGAGAACTTACTGTCAAGTTGTTTATTTGAAAAACATGGAAATACATAACGAGATTTAAATAGTGTTAAATACGAGGGGGAGGGGGTCGGTAGAGGGGTGGATTAGGGAAGTGTATAGAATGGACTTGGTATGGAATTAGTTATATAAATTTGGAGATAAAAAAGCATGGAATATGTATATATGATTAAACAAACAAGCGTGATAAGATAGCAGTAGGAAGAAGATTGGAGACAAAAAACACAAATACAGTGAGATTAGTGAAGAGATTAAAAGAAAAAGTCGCAGAAAAAATACAAAAATGTAGAAATAGAAAATGAGTATAGGCTATCGACATATAACTGCATTAATGGTGTAGGGATAAGATAAATAGAATTTAGATAAAATGTGCCTACATATACATAGAGCTATAGAAGAGAAATAATTTAGCAAATTAATCTTCATTACACCCAGCCAGGATTCAAATCCTGACTTCCCCATCATGAGCCAACCACACCAAACGGTCTTTACAATTTTTCCGCGTGCCCAACGACGCAAGTCACGGACATGAATAAAGTTGGCGTATTAGCTATTCAATATGAGGCAGACACGTCAGTTTTAAACAAATCGGACGAAGCATTCAATTTGTTCTGTTTCAACAGTTCATTGAGTGTGTTGATCAAAAGCTACTCTAAAATATGTATTCATAAACCATGCTTTTCTCATGGGATTGTGATGTGAAATATTTCAAAATTTTTAAATTATATATTAACAAAAATTCAACTGAATTTCTAAGTCAAAATCTGACCGAGAGTAGAGAGGTTTTGTTTTAATTTGATCACTTGGCAAACGATTTGTTTTTATGTCCAGATATCCGGATTTTTGTCTCGCGAGAGCTGTCAAATTCTTGGCCTAAAATTAACGAAATTTGTCAGGGACAGTTTATGAACATAGGCCTAATCTTGTATACACATAGTTTTTTTAAAAATCTGATTATCCGTTTTAACATAGCGACCGCTCAAAAGGTTTTTGGTTTAATAGCTTATCTCAAGTGATTTTAATATAAGATCCTAATATATCGATTGAATTACTAGGACGTTTGGAAAAAATTGAGATCCATAGCGAGACTGGCGTCTAAAGCTGTGTGCACATGGTTATTATATAATAATATATATCTAATATAGTATTAATTTTTTCTTTCTCTAACTTGCTCACCAAGAAACAATGTTCACTTCAAATAAGATTAGAAATTACCCTCATCATGACTACATTGCTATTAAACCATTTATTTAACAACTGGAGACTTTTAAAAAATAATTTGAAATTAAATTATTTCCAGCAAAATAATATTATAATAATAGATTTTAATAGTAACTAGGATTAACTAATACAAGTCAATTATTTAAAATTTATAAAATAGCATTACACAATATTAAACTATTTTATTGTTATTATTATTAGGGACCACGGTATTGTTATTATTATTAGGGACCACGGTGGAGGCCTGGGCATTCCACACATTCACAAGTTGTGATTGGTACACGTCTTGTCAGAGGTGAAGGAAGGGTTTGGCAATAAGATAACTCTGTGTCAGGACCAAGGATTGAACCCCACCCCCCGTCACCTTACCCTTAGACCGCCAGGTCACCAACATATTTTGTTTTTGGTATTAGCGAATTGATTTTAATTAATAAAAACAATATTATATCACATAATTTAATATTAGAAAATATATCTGAAATGCATATTTGAAATATGATGAGATTTGGGAGATATTCATTTATCTGCAGCAGCTCTTTCTATTGCCAGCCCATGGTAAGACTGTAAAAGGTTTTAATCTAAAATCACATATGAATTATCAATAGCTCGCATCGATGATCACGAGGAATAAACATCAAACTAGGTGGTAGTTTCCAAAATGGGTTTTCACACTACTTTCACGCAAATGCTTATAATTCCTTTGAATTCTACGTTTCGCATCCCTGTAACATTAGCGTAATCAGAAGATACGCGTTTAATCCGAATGGGTAGTAAGACGTGGTACTAAAATAAAATAAATGCGTAGTAAGACACGTTGCATAAAAAAAGGAGTAAATTTTATAAACACCTCCAGTTTTGTTAGTTAGAAATAATTGGGCCTTCGACTCGTTAAGTAGTATGGATATGTTTTACACTACTGCTACTAACACGAGGTTTTTTTATGATATCTTAGTGTATCATTTTGGAAATACATATACATTAGTTTTAGGCCTATACCTATTTTTAAAAATAATCTCCACGATTTTAAAATGTTTAAGAGGAATCCGAACAGACTGTACTGTGCAGGTTGATTTTAGCCTTTTGAATAAAAGTAATGATTCTAAAAAAATATCGACTTTGTTATAATTAAATATAATGGTTACAATAACAAGTAGCCATTATAATATTATTGTTTTTATCCTTCGTCATATCCTTGATAAGAGTTATTACTGAAATATATATATTTACGATAGCACTACTACATATGAAATTTCATTCGTGTTACTTCTGAGGAGAAGGGCAGGTCGGACCTTCAAAATATTTGCGTCCTTTTCACTGTGTACGGAAATGTGCTGACCAAGCGGTATATATCCCACCACCACCTTCTGCAGTGAATAGGCGAGATCTCCCGACGTGGAAATAAATCAACGTAAACTGCGAGCCTTTCAAAGTAGGAAAAGCGAGCTTTTGAGGGGTTTGGGTATAAAAGAGGGGGTTTTTGCGGCGCCTACAAACAGAGGGGAGGGTGTGGATAAGGGTTGGTTAGGGGTTTAAGGGATAAGGGGGTGAATTCTAGGGTAGGGTTGGGGTGGAGAGTAAACTATAACTTACCACATAAGCATCAACGAAATGGGCGTTGGATTATAATTGTAAAGTTAACGATTTTTGTGTGGTATTATGCACTCACCAACACTCGCTACATTGCTTTTCGAACAACGGTAAATCTTCCCCTATCCCCTTACTTACCAAAACCACCTCAGGTTATGCTT
Source organism: Timema shepardi (assembly GCA_902151425.1). NCBI lineage: Eukaryota > Metazoa > Arthropoda > Insecta > Phasmatodea > Timematidae > Timema > Timema shepardi. Next base: position 182,248 of record CABFVX010001098.1, read on the forward strand.
TCAATGTTTTGATTGGTGCACACGAATCGCAGAACAACTCATCCGAGGTTGGTAATACCCTCATACAAACTGCAGGCTAAAAATTAAATTCATAATGGCTTTGTTCTAAATGGAAAATTTAGGCAAAGTTAGGTTAGGTTAGGTTAGGTTGGCTATGGGTGGAATGGGATTACAGGTTGTTCTGAAATTCATGTGCAACGGCTGACAGGTATATTTTATTCCGCAATTTGAGTGCGCCCGTTTTGAATCTCATTAATAAGAAGGAGAGATGGAAACGATGGGGAGATTGTTTGGAAGATTACAGCTTCAGAACCACAGCTGGGTTATCGGTGGTCTTGGTGAGAGTTTTGCTTGATTAGCGGTTCTTTTAGATTAGGAGGGAGAGTGGGAAATCATTTTGTTAAACAATCCATAGTACACCCAATTGAGATTCAAACCCAGACCTCATAACTGGCAAATCAGAGCTTGATATTTAGTTCTCATGCTCATTTTCGTGAGTATTTAACTAGTCATTAACTTAAATATTGAAAGTCTTGATAAAATAACTATACAAGACTTGCTGTTTAAGCAACTTAATTTTTGAGATTTTTTTTCACTTCTTTTTAGTAAACTTTAGTACTATGCACATACATTAATTATGCTAATGCAATTGTAGTAAGGAAAGTAGCGTTTCAGAGGGAATGTATTTATATTTGCGTGGAAAGGTAGTGGGAAATTACTTAGGAAAAACCACCTTCAGTACACCCAACCATGATTTGAACCCCGATTTCCCCTGCACCGTTAATCCGGTATGACACGTGACACATTAGCTCATGCAACCACTAATGAAGGTTATTATAACTATCATCCAATAATTAGCCTTTATAGGCCTATATATATATATATTTAAATTCCATAGGAGAAACGTAGTCCGAATGGTGAATATCCTAGTCTTGTTATTAAAATTTATGCATGAATTGTAAATAAATATTCTCCGAGAAAATCCACAGCTAAAATAATATTAACCATTTGAATCTGAAGCCGCCGTGTTTGTAAGAAACCGGTGTTTGTGGTAGGCATTTTAGTGGGTACGTGCAATGAAAAATAATCTCCTTAACCCCCCCCCCCTTGAACCCTGTACCCCCTTCTTCTCAGCATCTTCCTTTCCCCTAACACCAACGTCCTTTTCTTCAACATTTTTATTTCCCGCTTCACATGAACGTCGCGGTGCCTTCTGGCACTCCGGGTGTAACAACGCTACACGCCCCGACCCAGACATTACGGAAACGACGCTACCCATTAAACACAATCCACTTTAAAATGGCAACGCATTACACTCAAAAATATCTTAACCTAGTTCAAAGCGCAAACTTTAGGTGGGTTGGAGAAGTGCAGGAGGAGGGAGCTAAGAAAAAAAAAATATCCAAAAAGTAAAAATAAAAATAATCTTGGGAATGTAAAATGGTCTTTAAGAAGCTATTTGGCATGGTAGATTTTTCAGTTTCTCTTTTTATTCCAACATTTTATACTCTTTTTTTTACTTCATCCTCCCTCCCTTTACTTCCGCTCACCCCCCATCTTCGAAAAGTTGACTGGATGTATGTAATCTTGCTTGCAAATGATGGCTCTTCTTTCAAGGATCCAGGAAAGTTATTAGGACACTATAACAAGAAAGGGTGTGCTATCTAAAGAGTATGTTAATTTAATAGTATACTAATGGTCACACACATCGTATGCGCGTTCAACCGACCAAACACGATAGGTTAAATCCTCGGAGTGGTTTTTCAATCGAGTTTTGAACAGATATTAATATTGTTTATTTTGTGATTGTTGGGAAACTTCTCTTGAATAATAAAGATCCGCAAAAAAACAACATGTAAAACAAATTCAATCTTGATATTAATTTTAAATATGTCACCTGGACAAGGACTTAAAACCTAGCCATCCAGCTTTGCGTATCGGATGCTCTATTGACTTAACTAACCGAAATTCCCTCCATGGTAGTTTTCCATTCAGTTAAACCTTCAAAAGTACTGATGTATGAGTAACTAAGTACAAAAACTTGTTAGAAGAGCTCATTGCATTACAACAATAATTACTTTAAATTACCGTGTTTTTACTTTATCTCGAAACCTTATAGAAAAAAGTATTGTGATTTAAATAAAAATTGAGCTCGAGATTGTAATAAATGTTGATGTTTCATGATGGCCCCCTGAAATTAAAAGAGTGGTTTTCACTCTACGTCTAGACCTCGTGGGGAAAAAACTTCGACCCCACCGGGATTAAAACAAATCAAGTGTTTCAGAGGTTGACATCAGAAACATGACACTTTGACAATCCTACCTACATTATTAGGCCAACAGTTCCAATAGAGGTAGGGATGTAGGATACGCAAGAAAAAGGTGTTTTTGCGGGTTTTATAACAAAATAGTTTTTGGCCAAAATAAATAAAATATTACTCCTGTACAAACATAAATGTTTAATTTTCTTTTCTTTTCGTCAAGGCTGCAAGGTATTTAATGCCAATTTTTTCTCTTGATTTAAAAATGTTCCCATCTAATGTTGCTATACTCATGACAGATATACAATAACTGTTGATATCACTATGTGAAGAAACCTAAATTCTATGTTTCTACAGGAGAAATATTTGATTTATTTTGGCCAATAAAATGTTTTGCCACTAAATCTGTAAAAATATTTACCTTTTCTCGCTTACCCTACATCCCCACCTTAAGTGATTAACATCTCTTTTATAGAGCTTGCATTCTATTATTTCAGTCGCTGTCGAGATTAAACGGACCTTTTACTAAGTGTAGACCTAATTACCTCTCTCCTTTTCTTTCTCTCTTTGAGAATAGTTCTTAGATAGAAGTAGGGGTGTAAGAAGAGGAAGTAATTTTGAGACGGAAACCTTGATTGCCTTTTCACAAACCCTTCATTCACTCGGCCTTCTGATGTTGACTAATGGTAGTGATCATCGGACCGAGAAGTAGGGAAAAAAAGAAGGCTACTGCAGGCAATTATCCCGCATGTGAACTCTGGCAACTGCAGAGAGGGCCAGAAGCACACGTTCTCACATCAGCTGTTCTCTTCCTGGCGGTAGAACTCTTCAACCCGGAAAATTTCATGGATTGTCTGCCGTCACTTTCAGGTGGTCGGCTCTTGAGCGAACTTCATTTTTATATGGAAGAAGTGGCATAGGTAAAAAGAAAAAGAAAGTAGACAGAAAACAAAATTTATAATGTACTAGCTTTAAAAATACGTTTTCAATTTCTTGTCGGGCAGGAACCAAATCGGTACACTCAGTTAACCCTGAACGGCAGCAGTCTTTCCTTGAAATAAGCCATGCCATAGTGAAAACATCCAAGGTAAGCTTTTCATTTTACAGGGTAAACTGATTGTACCTACACCAACATGAGTACACTCGACTCAAATCAAACTGAATAAACTTGACATTTAGACGACATTCCCACAGGCGTGGGTTTAATGAGCACCAAATTTAGCCATACTAACTGCAAACATCCCTAACGGGTATTAATATGTTCTGCACAGAAACAAAAGCAAATCACAAGGGGATTAACAAGTCCTATATCAAACACGATCTTCAATTTACCCAATTAACATCTAAAATTATTTTCAGAAAAACACAAGCAGCTAGCACTATTAGCAAGTCATATCCTACACCATTAAGGGGCTACACTAGTATAAAACATTTGCTTTCACTAAGAACAATTTCACAACGAGCTTTTGTGATGCCACAGACCTCCCCTGAGACCCTTTAACGTTGTTTGATCAGAGCTAATGTTGAGAAAAATCTGTAAGATAGCGTTTGTGTCTCTGAGAAAAAGGTGAAAGAGGATGCTACCGGTCCGTCCCGTTGAGAACCAGAAAACCTATCTTTTTCAGTGGTGGAGTTGTTACAGTGAAAACCAGTTTTTAGTTAGAACGCGTTCTTACTAGTTAAAACTAGATTATATATCGACTACCTTTGCTACAACTATAATTTACTGCTGGTCAAAAAATAAATGTCAGTTAAAACTGGTTTTAACTAGACGAAACGCGTTTTGACAAAATGACCCAGTTAAAACGGTTTCGACCCATGTCATTTAGCTTACACGTGACGTATTAGAACTATTCTGATTGGTCGAGCGGCGTCCCCTGACTCGGGCGGGGCGAGTCGGTTGGCACGCCGCCAGCTTGCACACCCCCGCTCAGTTAGTCCTCCTCCGCCAAGCACGTATAGATGGAGCCGTACGCATTTGTCATGGCAGATCTAAATCAAGAAACGTGATGGAAAGATGATTTTTTTAAAGAATATTACAGATTGATGAACACGAAAACAAAACGAAAGAAAACCACTACAATGTTATGCCAAAAGAAACTTACGAAAAATTAATGGACGAAATTGAAGAAGCACAATTAGCTGAAAAAAAGACACAGAAACAGTAGTTCAGAAGATTAAATCGATTCAAGGATATTAATATTTGTGGGTTGCGAAAGCTAGTGACAAAAAAAAGAGCCTATGAAGTACTACTTATATGTAGACGAAATTTTCGATATTATTGAAGCAGCTCATGTGGCCGTTGGTCATGGAGGTCGAGACAGACTCAAAACTGAAAGTTCAAGAAAATATGCGAACATAACAATTGAGATAATAAATATTTTTCTGTTAATGTGCGAAACTTGTCAGCTTAAAAAGAGTATGGAGAAAGGGGGGCTTGTTTCGAAACCTATACTTTATTCAGAAATGAAAAATCGTTGCCAAGTTGATTTGATCGACATGCAAACGCAAGAAGATCGTGGATTTAAGTTTATAATGGTGTATCAGGACCACTTGACAAAATGTGTTTTGTTACGTGCACTGAAAAGCAAGAGATCCGTGGAAGTGGCACATAAATTAACTGATATATTTTTGACATTTGGTCCTCCTTGCATTTTACACTCTGATAACGGCAGAGACTTTATTAATTCTGTCATAAATGAGTTGGCTTCATTTTGGCCCGGGTGCAAACTGGTTCACGGAAAACCAAGGCACAGTCAAAACCAAGGGTCTATTGAATGCACTAACCAAGACATTGAAAAAAAATGTGGGCTTCGTGGATGCAAGACAAAAATACTACAAATTGGTCAAATGGTCTTCATTTTGTACAATTTATGGAAAATTGGGCACTTCAATCTGGTACTAAGCAATCACCATATAAAGTCATGTTTGGAACAGAGCCGCGAGTAGGGCTTATGACCTCGAGTTTGCCAATATATGTTACTAGGGAGATACGAGATGAAGATGATCTTAAAGAGGCTTTAAATAAAATTAATGTGATAGATGAAGAAAATAAAGCACCTTATGATGGGAAAATATTACATGACTCAGAGGAGGTAACGGCTGTAGCTAGTAGCAGTGGACAGTCTCAGATTACAGAAGCAGCCAGACAAGAAGACGCAGAAGCTTTAGCTAGTAGCAGTGGACAGTCTCCAATTACAGAAGCAGCCAGACAAGAATCGAGCACTAACCAGCACTAACGTAGCACAAACGATGGGCGTTTTCAAAAAAGGATTATCTCATTTATTTCTTACACCGGGGGGCCAGGGTGATATCTCCCTAACCACCCATAAGTAATCATGAATTAGTGCCTCAAATGTACAGCACTAACGATGAAAATCGAGAATTAACCAGCTCTAACGTAGCACAAACGATGGGCGTTTACAAAAACCGGGTGGCTAAAAGTCGGTTGGCTAGGGTGACATACATATTGTGGCAGATATATTTTCAAAATCCGGAGGGGTGGGGGAATATGTAGCACCTCAGCCCGTATAATTTTTCATGAGTTTCTGATTAAATATTAATGTGAATGAAGTACCATTATACAGTTAAAAGAAGTCGGCGCTAATTTATTTACTTCCCCCATTTATTACACAAGCTTAAATATACAAAATAATTAATTGAACATTGCATTTATTTGCAAAATGTTTACGCAATTAATTGAAGGTTCATTGAAATAATATTTATTTCAATTAATAAACCTCCTCAATTACTTCTAACATTACAAATATGAAATATTCTTATAATATTTTTTTTCTAAAATGTGTTGCATTAGATGCCAACATTTAAAACTTTTGAGTAAACACTATACTTAAAATAGTTATTAATATATATTTAATGCACTGATCCAAGTTTGGTTTAGGAAGACTTACAAATATATATATTATTAATGTTGGGCCATACACCCTTAAGGCCTCTGGTACAAATTGTGATGGTACTTTATTAGTATAGTGGCCCCGGAAAGGTCAGGAAACATTGCACTCTCATGCCGATTCACAGCAACTGGCCAAGTTACATTTTTGTTTTTAATTCCATCTTTACCTACTTAGTAGATCCTATCGGTCCTCGAACCACGATATTCCCGTCATCGACAGGATGGTCCAACACGAGAGTGACGCACTAGACCGTTAGGCCACCGGAGTGGGTTTGAAATGTGAGATTTATTTTATGTTAATATAAATAATATATTTTATATACTAAAAGTTTCAAACAATACTAGAAATAAATAAAATATTGCAATTATTATTTAACACAAAGAATATAACTAGGACAAATGTGTTTGCACCATGTTTTTTTTGTAATAACGTCTTACTACCTACTCAGGTTATACGCATATGTACTAATTAAGCTAATGTTTTATGAAATAGTGAGGTTGAATTTGGAAGAATTGTACCTGAACTTGTGTGGAGGAAGAAGGGAGTTTTTTAAAATGGAAAACTACCCTCAGTACCACAAAAATGATATTTTATCCCCAACTTCCTTGAAATACATGGTACAGTCTAGTGTGAAAAGTGACAACTTTGACCATTTGATCATCAAAGCGGGTTTTATTGATATAATTCAGAAAACATTGTATTATTTAAGAAAAGTTAAAATGATAAATTATTCCTTATATTGATCAATGATTGTATTATCAGTTACAAATATTTGAACATCCATAGCCCCAAATTAATGTGCAGAAGTGCGATAACAAAATGGAGGTGTCCCAGTACTTGTTTTCTAATAATGATAGAAACGACTCAATTATCTCAAAAACTACTGAACTTTAAAATGGAACACATGAACACATACAAACACATGGCTGATTACCAGAAGGAGTAATGGGACTGGAATAAGATAAAGCTTAGATTTTATACATAACATTAAAATTTCAAATATTTTTACCTAACAGATTAAAAACCTTGTTTATATCCACTCTATAATATATATTCTTCAAATATTTGTAACAAGAACACGTCATAATCTCTTTATTAAACTTCGTATGATAGATGTTAACTTACTAATTCAAATTTTATAATTAGTTACAGCTCAGCTGAACTTTAAACTTGTTTTGTCCTTAATCTATTGTATTCATGTTTTCTAATACATTTTTAACATGTAACACTTGTATTTTAGACTTGTCTTCAACCTATAGTTTTATTAATTGATTGTGTTTTATTTTTTTAATGATAATTTGTTGATCATTAAAAGCAAATTATAATCAATCTTGTTGAAATTTAATCTCACTTTAACATCTACCAATTTTGAAACTATCTAATTCATTAAGTTAAAAAGATATTTTAAAAATATTTTGTTATAGGTATTTTCAGAGATTTCTATCGAAGTATTAACTTTAATTATTACCTCTCCTTACTTTAAACTACTTTATAATGTTATATAGACAAGAGTCCTCTCAGTGTGAACTCCTAATTTTCTTCCCTTTCTTTTTATTTTGTACATTGGCGTTTAAGTGAGATAGTGCTTAGACTGCTTATTGGTGTCAAGTTAAGTTGCAACCCACTTCTAAAAATAGCTTCGAAATCTCCAAGCAGGCAGCGTCGTTAATGTATACAGGAACAGTTTGATTCCAACTAAACCACCTAATAGGAACCCCCCTTCCCTCCCCCCCCCAAAAAAACAGGGGCTTTGCAACTACACCACACATAAGCTATGTGGCTCTTCACGGTGCAACCACTGCATGAACCATCGGGAACGGCACCGTTCGCCGGACATGAACCTTGGTCCAGAAGTTCCATTCTGGGTATTAGGATACCCGAAAATACCAGTACCAGCCCTGCCATACCAGCCTGTATTAGGCTTCTTGGGAGAAACCCCTCCCCCTCCACTGGGACTGGATGGAGGGAGGAGTTGGCTCCTCCTTGTGATTGCCCTCACGAGGAAATTAAGAGCTCAGCCTCCGGAACAGTCAGTCTCTACTAATGCCCCAGTCCTCAATTTCACCGAATCCTTGTGATGCTGTCCTCAACCCTTTCCAAGACCAGACTGCCCGGAGTTGACCAACAGGGACCTCGAGGAGGTGCCCTGACCAGCTATCCTCGATAAATGGGCGCGCACTAACCACCACTTAGTGTGTGTCGAGAAGGGATTATCCCCCTCCTCACACACTGATGACCAGTCGGAGTCTTAGTTATGCCGGATACCGTCCGTTACATTGCCCAGGGGTTGCGCCCCGACAATATTTTTTAGAGATATGTCAGTACAGGGAGGTGGCAAAGACAGTCTAACGCTCGTTTATATTAAACGTGCGTAGGCCCAGAGAGCGTCACGGCCGTCGCATATTGCACAGTGGGGCCAAACCCCTCAAAGCTGGCAAAAAAAAAGTTTTTTAGGGGATTTAAAGTGGTGGGTTGGATAGAATGATATTTGAGGTCTCTAATGGCACAATTAGGTGGGGTTGACTATGTAAACCTGGTGGTTAAAACTTAGTTTCAAGGTGACCTTCGCACGAGTAGCATCTGAACCGCACAAGAGAGATAAATAACTCAATGTTCAGAAACTCGCCGAAATTCGTAAATATTGTCAATTTTAATTCTGTAAAATGAACTTTTCTTTTGAAAGTAGGTAGAATATTATCATATATTACAAAAACAATAATAATAATAAGTTAATAGTTTAACAATATTTTTAATAAAAAATAATGAAAAATTACTTGCGAACGTTTTCAAAAATTAGAGAAAAAGTTATAAGTTAAGCAGAGTTCTGCAACGAAACTTGTTCTAAATTGTAGTTTATACAATTGTTTGATAAGATCTATAAAAACCAGCTGCCATTAGCAGCCATTATGGTTTAAATGTAGGTTTTTATCAAAATAATTATAAATACGCGTTAATATACTTTAATTTTTATTTTTAGCAATGCGTCTTACTACCCGTTCGGGTTAAACGCTTTAAGTACTAATTACGCTAATGTTTTAGGAATTGGGAAGGTTGCATTAGAGGAAGTGAACCCACATTTGCGTGGAGGAAGAGTGGAAAACCATTTAGGAAAAACCACCCCCAGTTCGCCCGACCGAAATTCGCACCTAAATCTCCCCATCCTCAGCAGTCGGGTTCAACACGACAAGCGCGTTAGCCAACTACGCCACCAAGGCGGGTTATGCGTTAATAAAGCATGTTAAAAGACGCTTACTTATTTTAATTGTTAAGGTAAACAAACACACGTAAAATATTTAAAAAATATATTTAACATAATGTGTAACAACATATAACTATAAAATATTTTTCTATATGAATAATTTTAGCTGCCTACGAATAAAAGGATTACAGTTGTCAAGTCACAAATCCGTGGTAGAGTGGTCTAGGTGCTGGTCGTGTAAGTTTTTGTTCCAGGTTTGACTATCGCAGGAATCATTTTGTTAATCAACATAATAATTATCTAATAAAATTGTAGTTTCACTTAAGGGTCCGGTCAATGGTCGTTGGAAGTGAAGAGTCGCGTCAGCGCCAGCCCCCAATTGACGGTAGCTGAAGAAAGCAATTG